>JAAMPD010000762.1:37388-51178 GCA_025266255.1 Trissolcus basalis | reverse complement strand
ACCACACTTTTTTTATTATAAAAAAAGATACGACCAGTCGCACTCTAATTTTCACTTTGAATGAAATGACAAATTTCCGTGACCCGTCAAATTTCGAATGTAAACAAATCGACCTGTCAAAAAATAACCGATGACGCGTGAATTGGTTGCAAGTCCGACTTCAGGGTATCATCAACTTTTTAATTATGGATGGATGGATGGATGGATTATGGATGGATGGATGGATGGATATATATGTATATATATTTTTTACTTTTCATGACTGTTTCATGTTATGCAAGTGAAAAGACAACTTCACACAAAATACCAGATCATTTCATTAAAAACTGCCGATTTTAGCCATTTCATAGGAGAGTCCCCTTAAAATGTAAAACATCGAGGGGAGAGCATGTTCGACATTTCAGTTTTATCATAAACAGTTAATGTCTATCACTAATATAGAATAAAATATGTATAATAGATAGATATAATATATGTTTAAAACCTGTTGATTAAAATCTTGTGAAAATGAAGGAACTCAGAGTTTAACAATGAATTGAACATTTTGCAACTTGAATCTCTGTGGCGTTGAAACTAACCTAGATGTTAGATATTTGTGCGACGCATAAAAAGCGTGAACGAATACCGTGTGTGATTTCAAAGTACGTACATCTTTTATGCCTTGGCTGTGATAGACGCCTCTCTCTTTTGCGTTCACCGTTTCTCATCGAAAATTTTCCTTTGAGCGCAACCAAAGCTCCTGGCAGTGTTCATATACGACTGAATCGCTGCTGCCAAGCGTCGTCAAAGGGACTCGTTTCTGCAGGGCTGCTGAGCAATGTAAGCGGCTTTTGCTCGCAAATGAATAAAAACCAAAGTAAAGCGGAAGAAATTGTTCCAACGCAAGAATGAATCCTCATCGCGCTGGCAAGAATCTACTTTTCTCGATTTTTGCCTTCCTTTTTACGTTTTTCTTTTACTTTCTTTGCCCTTTTACGACTGACTTTGGATTAAATTTTATATTCCAACTCGCGTGCACAATCTCGCCCTTTTATTCTCCGGCATCAACATTATAAATTCCTTTTCCCACTATCCTCAATTTCGTCTTTCATAAGATGGGAAAACAATTGTTTTCATTTATTTATTTGTTTTTGTTTTTTTTCGTTTTTGCAAGAGGTAAAAAAAATCATGCAACGAGAAAAGCGATAAAAATGAGGCATAAATTCACGACTGCAAACGACTCGTATATCAGCCGGATATCAGCCGGACAGTTTTGATTAATTAGCCTCGTTAGCTTTATGACTGATTGTGGCTCCAGCTCGTTCGACTTTACTGCTTCTTTATCTTCGTTCTCTCTAACGACTTGGTAAACTGATCTCCTGGCCGTGCCAATCGATCGATACTCGATTAAACTTCTTCAATGGCACAGCCATGAAAAAAGAACTCACCGTGCGAGATAAGAGACCAAGCATCTATATATGCTAAGCCTGCAATTCAGAAGACTACAAGGCACACGGATTTATTTATCGCTNTTTAAAAAATTTTTGAATCTCAACAAAAATTATATACATGTGTAATAAATACTTGTACATGATTGAATTGCATCGTTAAATATTATGTAGTGTTATCAGTAAGCATGTGATTGTTATGAGTTAGAAGGGAAAAGTTTTGATTGGTCCGAAATCTTCCCACCCACAATGAAGTTGATCTCCTCTTACGAATCTAGCGAGCGTTGAATTGCAAGTAACACTGGCGCATCAGTACTTGGCGTAACATTGAGTGACATCCCACGTCTACCATTGGTCCGAGGGAGCATCAGCCCTTCCTCATTGGTCAATAGCGGAACATCTCTGCTCATCCTCGCGACTGCGCGTACTTCGAACATGATCAAAATGGTGGAACTTGGTCGGAGCACTATTCTATATACCATTGCAAGAATGGTAATATATTTAATTTTTTTATCAAAAAAGAAATGAACATCGTAAGCGAACATTTTGTTCCATTGCTAAAAACTGAATTGATCTTTTGTTGTTGGACAAACAAAGACCTCTGTATTTTTGCAATTCTTGCACGAAACTCCAACTGAAGTGAGCGCATTTTGCAGGCTAAAATTAAATTAAGATAAACCAGTGAGAAGAGTTGGTTCTGATGTGGTCTCGGTCGTCATCTTGGCTGTCTCCCAGAATAGCTTAGACTGTTACTCATATCCTGTCATACTTGGCGCAATAACCCTTGGCTCCATGTAACGCACCGAAAAGCAATATTATATGTGCCGGAGCAAACTTGCAGTGCAAAGAAACGAGCTGAAAGAAAACAACTAAACTATAAACTTAAACCTTTGTATTCATTTTCATACAGGATACAAGCATTAAAAATGATATATAGAAATAATATATTTATTATTCGAGTACAACATGCTTTCTTGTATAAAATTATCGCACAAATATTTGATTTTATTTTATTTAATAATAAAAAGTATTATATGATCCTTTGAAAAAAAAAATGAATTTTTATAAAAAATTGAATTTACATGGATTTGTTTCCCCCAGTTAGGTATAGAGGTTTAATGGTGGCTGAAGTAAAGAGGTAAAAGGGTTGGAATCGAGGTATGATAATTGGAGACGACAAAGAAGAGGAGGAATCCAGACTAGGGAGAACAGCAATGGTAGAAGTACGGTGGGGAGATGAGGAGGAAGATCGAAGGATGGATGGAAGAAAGGAAGGTAGATAGGTAGGTAGTTGCCATGGCTACCAGAAACCGCAGCCACCGCCAGCGACGATGGGATAGGTGTCACTGACTCCTACGTAGCGAAATGCGAGACTATGCACGCACGTATATATAAACACGTGCAAATAATATGCACTCGAGGATTGCGTTTGTGTGCGCGCTCGTGTCCCATGAGAGTATTTTAGCTGGCGCAACATGAGACGAATCTATGGCAGCTCACACTTTGATTACCGCGCCATGCCCGCCGTTGTTTCTTAGCATTGTGTTTCAACCCAAGGCATTACTAATTTTGCAGATGATCGCGTGCAATGTGTTTTTTCAAGTAGCTGCTCTTGAGTCTTTGACTCAACAGCTTTTAAACGTTTATGCCTCAAAAACAAATTTATGCTTCTTGGTCAAGTTTGTTTTTCGTAGAAGAAACCAGACCCACTACTGTACTTTATGAATCATCGCTGCATTTGTTTCCAACGCTTTTTACACGTTTATTTAATGAATGCCCAAATGTATGCTTCAGTCTTGATGAAATCCAAAGTTATAACACATAAGTATTTACTATAGTTAAGAGACTTTTAACTTTTCAAAAGTTCTGTCGCATACAGTTCTGCGACAAAATTTCATTTTTAAAAAAATCGCTTTGCATTCAAATTATACACTACTTTTTATTTCAATTTCAATTTTTCACTATCTGTAAAATAATAATAATATACAAAAATGAAAAGAAACGTGTCCGTTTTGTATAAACATTTTTAGTACATCACAACTAAATTTCCGCCTTGTTTTATATGTATCTATATTCGACTAAATGTATATAACTTGAGGCGGGATTTAATCTATTGCTTGAGCTGATTAAAAAAAAAAAAAAACTTGAAAAAGCCCATTCTAGCAAATAGAAAGAATAAAATTTGGCTATCCTTGGTTTATGAGGTAACTTTGTGGTGAAATAAAAATGCGAGAAAAAAAAGTTACTGAAAAGTAACTGAAAAAAATAAAGAGAGAGAGGGGTGAAAGAATGAAAAGAAGTAGCAGTACACAAGCGGAGTAATAAAATGAGCGAAAGAAAAAGAATGCGGAACGGTGTAGCAGAGGTGAATTACGCCAATGGCGTAATTTACCTTCATCTTAGCGCGCTGCGTCTCCGCTACTTATCGTCCGCAGGTCCGATTCGCTTCGCGGTTTCCATGGAGACCCGCGGAAAAACCTATCGATTCTCCCTTTGGTCCCGGCTCAAAAGAGCACTCTGAGATTTCGCCCAGCGTTTTCCCGTACATCTTCTACTTTTTCCCCTCTTTTTGCTTTCTTATATTTATGCGAGTCTTCGCACTCCCCTCGACGGCGTAAAAATTTAGCCGATATCTCTCTCCTCAGGTTTGGACTCTTGAAAGCCCCAAGACTGCTCTTTCGAGAGGAGCAATTCGCACGTCCCGCAGACCATTCAAGAGCTTTATTTCGCTAATAAGACCGGACTGTGGCGCGCATGTTATTGAAACAATAAAGAATCTCCCCCGGTCGAAAAACGGAAAACGAGCTAGCGCAGTACTTTACTGTAGTTACGACACTAGTATAGAGGACAAGAGTCGTGTACTACGTGCATCGAGTGCCAAATAGAAATGGAAATATTTGTTATGAAATTTTTTCAATTCAGCATGCTCTGTTATATTTCATTCAAAATAAACTTGATATATACATATATAATGATGAATGATTTTGATGGTGCATCAGAATTTGAAAGTAAAACATGAGTAAATTGATCAAAGATTTGTAGTTGGATAAAAATTGTTGTTGAGAATATATATTAGAGCGCATAAGCAATAAGCGGTAGGCGTGCATTTTGGAATGTCGATATAGGTATAGAGAGTGAGTAAAGAGAGGGGTTGGCAATAAAATGTACCCGCTCGAGTTTACATTCAAGAGTATGATATAAACGAGGAGTTTGAGTATAGAATGGTATCTGGTGGAGAATCGATAGAGCTCCTGCAGTGCAAGACGATTCCCGGATTGCACGTCGGATACTGTGAAAAAGCTCGTGTATACGCTGCCAACCGCCGCAGTGGTTGGTACTTTTAGAAGTACGCCCGTGCTCACATAAAGGCCCGAAGAGAGCAAAAGGCTCAGGAGAGAGCAACCTTGCGCGAACAATGCTCCAGCTTCAGAGACTCGCAAATGTCGGGCTACTGAATGGCAGACGGATGACGAACTCTGAGCGCTGCCTCGGGATAGTCCTACAATATCACACACAAGACGAATGTTATTCCGCTCTCAGATAACACAAAACTCACTTCGCAGTTCAACTCCAACAAAGAAGTTTACTTTTTCAACACTATTTATTTCACAATGAGTTTTCTTCTTACAATCTAAAACGAAACCGTCCAAGAGAAAAAAAAAAGTCCAACTCCTCCATAATGCAATATGTGCAACTTTGTCATTTATTCTTAATAAAATATATTTATTATTCAAACAACATCTCTGATGATGATGAGATAATAAATTGATAAACATATCAATAATAATTGGTAAATATAAATGACAAACTATTTAGAAGTGATTGTTTGTTCATCCTAGTGAGAAAAAGTATAAATTTTGTTCAACTACATGATTATGTTTACATCATGAACTGAAAACTGCAGGTACACTCTGTAATCGGAAAATAAAATGGTTGTGAGATGATTGTTCGCGCAACGAACTCGTCGATGGCAAAATAATGATCACGTGATGGTGCCATTTGTCAGCGCGATCGCGATTCATTCGGACGTTAATAAGCAACGCGCGCGAGAAAAGTGCATGAACATTATTTCTGGTTAATCGCTTGCGAACGATCGAATCCGTGAATGATGGTCGATTTTTGTTCCAAAAGACGTTAAATAGCCCTAATAATGTGAAATCTTGGCGTTCATAAATATGAGCCAACACTTTATCGCTTGACGTAGATCTAGGTGGCATGTCCTGAAACTGCGCTGCCGTGTCTCGTGTTGATACCGCTCGCGTTCACGACAAGTATGTGCCGCCTTATCATAGTCGACCTGACGTGATTACAATCTTCCTGCTCGCTTTATTCGATCCTTAAAAAGCAATTAAAACCCGACCTGCACTGCGACACTATTTCATTCAAATAATTTGCCCAAAACATTTCATCTTAATCTTATTTCATTTGACATTTTGACTTAATCTTCCACTCGCTTTCTCTCTCTCTCTCTCTCTTATTTAGTTTATATTATTTTTGTTGTTATTATTATTATTATGGTACATCCAATGACGCACTTACAAACTTACATCACATATTGTTGAATATATTTCTGTGAATTTTATATTGTCTAACTATATGCAAACTAGCTGATGGGGAAACTGTGAAAAGAATAAAGATGTCTCTCTCTTTCTTTCTTCATTTCTCTCTCAAGCTTTATTGTGTATAATTATGATATTATCTATATGCATATCTATTCTTAAAAAGACACAGTTTTTAATAAAAACTGAGTCAAACACTTGAAAATTTAATATAAAAAGCTTGATAGTATGTGTGTGTGTGTGAAAAATAAGCCCACACCCTTGAGGCGAGTAATTACTACATTATTACTCAGTAATAAAGAGTATAAGCAGGAAGTATAATCTCTGAACATAAGAAAATGATGAAGTAAAAGAAATACGAAAAGGAGATTGATATTTAGTTTTGTGATATCTATAGTTTGAATGACACATCAGACTCTCGGTTGCAGTGTATTTATTTTTGTTTAAATTTTCTTGTTTGACATCTGATATGATATATAGTGAGAGTATTTTTATCTGGACTGATAATTTTGTGACGAATTATAATGTTGGGGATATTGAATGCGTAATTCTCGAGGTTGTTATTGTATGATATTCTAGAACATAGTTTGAACGGTAGCGAACGAATACTTTCTTCTTAAAGTGATCAATACGCATTGACATTGTAGGTCGTAAAGTGTTCTGTTGAGTAAATAGTGGTGTAGGGTGAATCGATGGCACGATAAGGAGTCAACTTTTGCCTGATGGTGGTCAGCGAAGGAAACAGAGAGTAGCTGTATTTGTCGGTTATGTTTAAGCACCGAGGGTACAGCTTAACTTGGAGAAACCCGAGTTGCTCAGACATAACAACGTTCTTTCTCAATTGTTTTCTCTCCGCTCAAACGTGCCTTTTTATTCCAGATTCAATCTACGCCACACATTGTAACTCTCGTATCAATAGACTGTCTTTCTCAGAAAATATCGATTTGCGCGAAAAAAAAGCAACGCGACGAGTACGTGAAATAAAAAGAATAAACGCGTCTTATCGAAGGGCTTTGATCTATGAATATGGATTTTTTGTGTCTGTTCTTGTTACTCTTTCATGATAAACAACAACGCTAGAATTTGAAGAGTTGAAAAGTGTCGTGTCAAACGGTTTGCGCTGTTCACGATGGTCATTTGAGGCACGGACTTGTCGGCCTACAGGGAGGAAGAAAATGTCTCCGGCGATTTCTCTACGAGATACCGGACACGCTATGTTCTTCCGACCTTCCACCCCGCACTTTACGTGTGATGTCCCCATCGTCACACATCAGCACGCCACCGAAGCTCAACTTTTCACCCAAGGTGTATAAAATCCAACAGAGACGATCAATTTATTCACAATTATTATCAGTACTTCTATATAAACCAAACAACGGCCACCTCAACATGCCTTTTATTCATTTTATTACTTTCATTCAAACCGTATTGTATCTTGCAGATAAAATAACACAAATTGCCCTATTTAACTAATTTGTAATAAAACAAATATAAAAAAGGCAATAAAATAACATGTTTGCCGTTTTGATTAGAATGATTTTTTCTATTATAGTTGAATCACATGAGTTGATGAGGTCATTTTTAGTGGTTGGAGTCAAGTTTGACGCGCATAAAATTGGTCAGTATACGAGGATAGCACGCGACAACGTTTCCTCTGGTGTCGTGCCCTTCGTTGGCTTCGTTCATCCTGACCCTCGCAACTCGTTAATACATCCGTTTTTCATCTCTCCACGATAGCGACATTGCACCCATGTCGCGCGTATACAATAATAATATTATAAATGATAATGTGCGAGAGCCACGTGAAGAACACGCGTGTTTCTATCGTTCAATTTTATTTCATACTGTCATGTCCAAAAATAAGATTAATATTCAACACGTAAACGCAACAATAAATTCTCCGCATCTACATATATAATAATTATTAGCACTCATTTTTCATCATTGCTATAAAGATTATAACATTTTTATTTTTATTTTTATATCTATTCAATTTTCATTTTTTAATAATTTATTATGATAGCAAGTAATAAACAAAAATTAAATTCAATGAATTGTAATAATAAATACTATATAATAATTATAACTTGCGTGTCATTTAGAGTAAAATACCATCAGTTTGTGTGAAAATGATGATAATTTTTAATAAATTTATAACCATTTCGCATAGTTTTCATTCATTTATTTTGCATGCACGATCATTAGTTTTAATATACCTAACTTCTTCAAACAATTTATTATATATTGATTTATCGAACATGAAGTTTAATAAATGAACTTTTTCATCGCGTACCAAAAATAACACGACTTTAGAGTTTGTACCTTTCGTAGGTGCTGTGTTCGATTCACTTTGAAAATATACATTTATCTTTTGTAGGTAATATCTTTCAACTCGTTTTTATATTTTGTAAATAATAAAAAAAGAAACACATTAAATACAAACATTTAAATTTTAATTTTTCATTGATTTTTTGTCAACAAAGGGAATAGTTCTTATCAATTATTGTTAATTCATATCAGAAATATTTCCGTTACCGACCGATAATACCATGAAATATTTGACAAATATATATTATGTAATGAAAAGCAAAAACAATTTGACATTAAAATAAAATATTATCTCTCAAATGATGCATTCTTTGATTTCACAAAACAATAAACAAATAAATTAAAATTATTTTAAGATGATTTGTTCTCCACATTATCGTTATTTTGTCATTATATTTTGTTTAAATTTTATATTTCGAATGAAAGATACAATGTACATTTTTTGAATGTACATAATTTAATGTTCAACAATACAAATTGAAAGGAATTTAGTGTTTGAAATATATTGAAAACTCGCGCCAAAGAGACAATGAAAATGCGCATGCTCGCGCAAAGTCCGCCCAACAAGCATCGTGGCTAACTTCGTGTTATTGTTTTTATCTAGTGTTTCATGAGAGTCAACAACTTCAAGTTGCTTCAGTTGCAAGGAAATGGCGTCTCAGGTGGAGTTCGTTGCGCCAATTTGCACAAATGATGAATGAATTGCACGTTTCATGATGAATTCCACGTGAAACTGTTCTTTGATCGAATTTGGTAAGTTGATATTACAATTTGGATTAATAGGCAGCATTAGATTTGAGCGCGCTACTTAGTTTTCTGTCAGTTCTGAAATCACACTCATCGCATGTAAACAAACACGAATCTCAGATCAAACGTGCGTTGAGACTGCAAATGAAAAAGTTGAATTTGTTTAACAAATAAAGCTCACTTGGAGGCTCAGCAACTGAATTCAATTCAATATTATCTAATCGAATCAAACAAATTGATCTTTTTGTCTCTAAAAGTCAAATGATGAAAATAAAAAATGGTTCAAATGAATTGACACTAAGCGAATGATGTGTAAAATTAGATGAACAATCTTAAAATATATTTTTGTATTGTAACAGAGATTATTGCTGGAAAAGAGTTACAAAGTAAGTGACAATAATGAACGAAGTGAGTGGAGGGAAAGCAGAGCTAGCCAGCACGTCATCATGGGAGACGATACCATCGCAGCAATTGCCTTCGATTTCAACAATCCATCATCATCACCAAACGGTAGCGCAGGAGACAAATCCAGCTGTAACACAAGTCATAGTTCCTACCCCAGTCAAACTCCAGGCGCCAATATTGTCACCACCGCCAAATGTTGAACATTGTACAGTTCTCACTCATATACAGCAACCGGCTCTTATGACACAGGTTCTATTATCCGCTTATTTTTTCATTTCATCAAATTTCCTTTTTATCATTGTTGTTGACAATATATATTTTTAACAACATTTTTATTCTTCAAGGCTGGCACACCAGGTAACTTTTTGGAACCCGAATTATCAGTTGAACTACAGCAACAAGGATGGAAAAAATTTTGGAGCAAACGAGAAAATAGGCCATATTATTGGAATAAACTTACTGGCGAGTCTCTTTGGGTTATGCCATCGTTAAAACCACAGGTGACTTACAATTTATCAATCAATTGCTATACTTTCAAACATGACTACATTAACTAAACTCAAATGATTCAATTATTTTAGTTTGATCCTATAACTGATCCACTGGGAATATGTGGAGTACCATCGATACCAGGAAATGGGCAGATCCCTCCAGGAACTCCCGGGGGACCATTAAAAAGGCGCGCGTCAGAAGACGGCAATCCAATGCCAGTTAAAAAATTCATTCTAGCGTACGTATGAATATTTGCAAAAATTTGTAAAATTGTACATTTGAGTTATTCAATAAGAGAGTTTCACCAATGATGATCGTCACTTTTTGCCATTAATTAATTATTAACTTTTGCAACTTTTTTCCATCAATAGTGGGCCATGGGATTTGGAGATACCCACTAACGTGATCATTTACGAACGATCACCCTCCAACTTACCCCACGTTCATCCAGAAGTTGAGGCACTTCGTTGTAAACTTTTATCAAAGTTACGAATGTGTTATCAAGAATTGTGTCACACGCGCGAATGCATCGACGCGCCAAAGGATTCGTTCAATCGCTGGTTGATGGAGCGCAAGGTCATCGATTGTGGTTCGGATCCATTGCTGCCGAGCCAGTGTTTTCCAGAGATCTCTATGTCAATGTATCGGGAAATTATGGACGACATACCAATCAAAGTCGTAAGACCCAAATTTACCGGTGACGCGCGAAAACAACTCTCGCGCTACGCGGAAGCAGCCAAAAAGATGATAGAGTCACGAAATGCCTCATCAGAAAGTAGAAAGGTTGTCAAATGGAACGCTGAAGACACATTTCAATGGCTTAGGCGAACCGTCGGAGCTACTTTCGATGATTTTCAGGCATGAACTTTGTTTTTCTCTAATTGAAACTTGTTATCATTTAACTTGATTTAATGAATAATTTACATACAAATGTATGGTTTGTAGTATGTTTTAACAACAACAGATATTTGAATTTTCAGGATCGACTAGCTCATCTGAAAAGGCAATGTCAGCCTCACTTAACAGAAACTGTAAAAGCCAGTGTGGAAGGAATCTGTCTGAAAATTTATCATTTATCAACAGAGTACGCAAAGAAAGTGAAAGATAAAAATATTCAAATTTTAAAAGACAATGGCCTGGGAGACGTGATACCCACCGGCGGCCCTACAAACACCCAGCGCAAAGTCTGGTGTTATCCAGTGCAATTTGCCTTGCCAGCACCAAGATTACCACAAGTTTGTATATTGGTTGGATAATCCATCTAGTTGAACGTAAAATATATCATTAATTGGTTCTTTTATCAACAGGTTGAATACTTGCCAGAACGTGAGCAAACAATATTACGTTTTCAAGGCGATGCAATGTGCATAAACAATATCCATCTGACCAAACTGGACTACCTCTATAGGTATTATTGCTTTGATGATAAAAAGTTTGAGATGTTTTTGCCAAGAGTGTGGTGCATGTTGAAACGCTATCACACATACCTCGGTAACAATGAGGGCCAAGCGACGCAGATGGCGCTACCAGTAACGGTGTTTGAGTGTCTTCAAAGGTCATTCGGGGTGACTTTCGAGTGGTTCGCATCACCCCTCAACTGCTACTTTCGTCAGTACAGTTCAGTGTTTGCAGACACAGACTCGTACTTTGGCTCGCGAGGACCCTTCCTTGATTTCAGACCTGTGAGTGGCTCGTTCCAAGCGAATCCGCCATATTGCGAGGAACTCATGGAGGCTATGGTTAACCACTTTGAAAGACTACTATCTGATTCCGCGGAGCCACTATCGTTTGTTGTTTTTCTGCCGGAATGGCGAGATCCTGCACCCAATGCTCTTATTAAACTTGAAAGCAGTCACTTCAAACGCAAGCAAGTTGTTGTACCTGCAATGGAACACGAATACAGACATGGGTTTCAACATATTTTGCCCAAGTGAGTTGCCAATACAATCCCTCATCTCGTTTTGATTCACACGCATTTCAATGATCTAAATAATCAAATTTTTCTTTCTTCATACTTTCAGAGGTGAAGTTAACATTAGATCGCCTCATGGGACTCTGGTAGTTTGGCTGCAAAATGCTGCAGGTGCAGCCAGATGGGGACCCACGGAGGAAAGAGTCGAAGCTTTATTAGAAGCGTGGCGTCCTGGCAGGGAACGTGAACGCGACAGACAAGAGCTCCTGTCACCTCCAAGGCAAACGCACCAGCCAGTGACTGCCACTCCTATCCCTGTGCCGTCGACCCCGACGACACCCACAGTGCCATCTATATCAACACATCCTGTATGAGGCACACACAAATTCTCCTGCACTTTGAAACAATCGTTATTTTCAAAAAGAATGAAAGTAGACTTAACAACGTTGTGTCTCTGCCTTTTGACATGAAATTGATTTTGAAAATATTATTCAGCAGGTACGAACACAAACAAATGAAACAAATCAACGAAATATATTTTCTATATTCATTTCTATATTGATTTTTTGGGAAACAAGATTTTTATTAGCAGATGCAATCCATCATCTCTGAGTGATAAACGCTTCGAAGTTTGAATGTACATAATATTGCAAACATATGTCATATCTACAAAATATTGTAATTTACAATCTTTGACGTTGAACGATCAATTGTACGTCAAAGATCAATCCGAATCAATCCAAAATTATTTGTTCTCTTCAAAACAAAAAAAAAAGTATTTGTAAAGCTTAAGTCAATAGTGACTCGTTGCTATTCTTTAGAATCTATTTAATGTTTATCAACAAAATAGAAGAAAAAAAGAATAACAAATTACTTTAGACCTGATTTAAAATAACGTTGTACATTAAAGAGATCAATTGTTATCATTCTTTTTTTAATTTTTCTCTTTTTTTTGTAAAAACCATTTTTTTATTTGCGTAAATAATGAATTATATTTTACAATTGCAAAAAGTGTATAGCTCATGAATTTTGGCAGTAGTGCACAAAGTTCATTCATTATACTATTAGTCAGTTTAAGTTTAAAAGAAGACAAAATATAAATGAATTATGTTTTTTCTTTATATTTGATAATACACATCATACAGTGTATAGATTTTTTTTCATATATATAGCATCACAATGATTGACAAATTATTTTTTATTTGTCACTACCCTTAACACCTCATATAAGTTTGACAAATCTGTAAACAAAGTTTGTAAGAAAAATTTATAAACCGCTGTGCAATTAAAAGAATATATTGGATGTATATTGATAATGAAAGGCAACTTGTTTATTAATATTATACAATAACAATATACATTTCATTTTGATTTATATTATTTGTTATTAAGTTATGAAATCAATTCAAATCTTGAACAGTTGGTAAATTTATACAGTGAAACGATTATTATTTATGAAATGATCTAAAAGAACGTCAATAAGCTAGTTAATTACGACGAAAACGCTAGAATTCGTATGATGTGTTAAGGATCACAAAAATGTTGCATTTTGTTACTAAGTCAGTAACTATAATAGAAAATCAACGTTCAGCTATAAAATTGTGTAAATAAGTTTTACGTTATTATCTCATAGGTGCGATCGTTTGATTTGATCATCATGTTCAAAAGAAATCTTAGATTTTGTACATTTCTAATTAGTCATATAAACTGTACATATAAATAATAAAAAAACTACATAATAAATCATGTTAATGATTCTGTGATCAATCAATGATCAAAATCAATGACCAATGATCTTGTATCGTAACGCTAAACATTATGTTGTTTAGCGAAACAAAATTATATAACTATATTTGAAAATGGGTTTTCAATACGGTAAAAATAATATTTCGTTCTTCCAATCATTTTTGTTGTTGTTTA
>JAAMPD010000762.1:0-37371 GCA_025266255.1 Trissolcus basalis | reverse complement strand
CTTCCAATCATTTTTTGTTGTTGTTTATTCATTTTTTTATAGTCAGTTATTACAATTCTTTAATTATATCATTTTAATTTCCATCCATTCTCGTGCGCTTTTCTGCAATCGTTTGAGCTCAGAATATCAAAAATGTGTTTCTGTTACAAAAAATAATGTCGTCTTATAAAATATCAGCGGAAAGATTTTGTTCGAAAAATTCAAACTTAGTTTCAACTATAAAATATTTTATTTTCCGACGGTGCATCAAATTTTATTACGAAATAAAATTATAGAACTATTGACAAAATTCGTTTCAAAAATTATTCCAAAATTTGTCAACGTGTCAAAATATGTCTATAATTGTAAAATCACGCGTCTTCTTCTTTTAGTCTTGTAAAAATACGGAATGTTGAATTGTAAAAAGGTTATTATTTAAAACGAATATTTACAAAAAGTGTGCGCCTTATACAAAAATCGTATTATTGTTCCATAATAATTTACAATTTCTCTTTAAGTTTAATCAAAATTACAAATTATGATGAACAAAATTTTTAGTAATCTTCAAGTTTCGAATAAAGAGTTATGAAAAACAATGACATTCTTAATATTTATTCATAAAAATCAATAGAAAATTTTGGTTCAATATTATAATAATTATATAAAACTGTTACATGCAAAATTGCTACTCTCGAGACTGTAGAAATGTATGAACTCTTGAATTCATTTGTATGTTTTCTTACGTTAAATGCTAATCAATGAACATTTCGTTCTAACAGTTCGTCATTATAAAAATTGGAGTACATGTTTGTATTAAAAACTGAAAAAAAAGAGCAATACTAATTTGTACAGAAAACTTAACTTTTTATAGGCAGATCAAAGTCAGTTTACAAATATGTAATATTAACAATTTTTTGGCTTATTCAAGAATCAGGATCCTACATATTTAATTTATGTGATGCTCAAAAACTATAGTTTTGTACATAACAACTGTTTGTTGAACCAAAATTGTTTGTCTTTTTTTTCTCTCAAATCACTGAGATAAAAAAATGACGAAATGATGAAATTTGAGTTTCTATTTAATCAAATTCAAATTGGTTGAATTGTGTGAGAGTGCACGTCAATGCATTCACTCAATTTCCAATTGTTCTAAACCAAACTGTAAACAAACAAAACATATTAGATAAGCAACACAATAAATAAATCTCATTGTTATATACAAAAGTATAGACTTTAAAAAGAAAAATAGCTCGCGCCTTTATCTATAGGGATTTATTTACAAAAATGTTTCGTACAAGATCGGAACGGAGGTTTCTTTTCGCATTGCTTTCAGGGAATTTGAAATTTGTTAAATGTGTGCGCTAAAACAACCGACACTGTGCAACAAAAGGAAACGAAAGCGCGTTGCCTTTGCTACCAGACAAAACTTTAGTTACAATTTTGCACGTCCCAAATTCTTTTTGCTTTTGTATATTTTGTTTGTCTGTCTGCCGCTGCTGATGCTGCTGCTACTGCTGCTGCCGAGTCAATGATATCAATCGATGTGCCGTCAAGTGATGCTAACAGCATCGCTTCCTGTGTTGCTTTGTCCTTTTTCCTAGATTCACCGTTTCGCTCGTTTGATTTGCTTGTCTCTCTTTTATCTCTTTTTTTGTACGTAAAACTTGTCTAGTTATCGCTTTAAACATCTGAAATAATAAGTTTGAAATCATATTATAATAAGTATGATTAATTTGATTTGAACATGAGCAGTTGTAAGGAAAGTGACAAACCTCTTCTACATTGATATTATCTTTGGCGGAAGTTTCGAATAGTTGAATTCCCATTTGGTTGGCAAAGCGTTGTGCGTCTTCCGTCAGGACAACCTTCTGATTCGGCGTGTCGTTTTTGTTTCCGACTAAAATTTTATTAACTATATCACAATTTTGCTCGATCTCATGGAGCCATCGTTTCACGTTGGCAAACGTCTCGCCACTCAGCACGTCGTACACAACGATTACACCGTGCGTGCCACGATAATATGTTGACGTGATCGTTCGAAAACGTTCCTGACCGGCCGTGTCCCATATCTGTAGTTTCACGCGCTCTCCGTCAATGTCTAGAGTACGAATTTTAAAATCAACTCCTATTGTCGTTATGTAACTCCCATTGAAAGAATTGTCAGCAAATCTCAGTAACAGAGAACTTTTACCAACACCTGAAACAATTTCACCATATTTTATTTTATAACCAAACATTATTTTTATACTTATTTTTTATTTATAACTATATTGATCTCGCTTTCGTATCAAACACCTCCTCCCCCCTTCTCTCTCTCTCTCTCTCTCTCTTCTCTCTCTGCAATGAGTCAAAGCGCCTCCCCTCCTCCTCAAGGGCTTTACATCTTTATGTTTTATTTATTTTTATTATTATTATTTTTTTTTTCACTTATTTGTAGTAATTTTTGAACATAAACAAAATTTGTATGCATCGGCAGAAAAAAAACATGCTTTGATTATGCTGGAACGAAAGACAAAAAAAAAGAAGATGAATAGTTTGGTTGAAGACTGAATGGGGCTGTTGGTTGAATTTGAAAGAAGGAGAGTACAAAGATTATCACGTATATGGCAAAAAGCATGGTTGGAGAGAAAGTAAGTTTGATTAAGATGATTACCACTATCGCCTATGATGAGCAACTTGAACAAATGGTCATAATCGCGGGCCATTATTATGCGACAATTAAATCGAGCCTCTCAATTTGTTGCAGCGACGCAATTCAAGCCCACTCATTGACCGTTTTGCGATCCTGTCAAAGATCGTGCAGCAACCAACTCCGCGCAGACCATCTAACCACTCGGAACAATTTGACCGAACCCCGCACCAGACAGCATCATTTTTCCTCGATCACGTTTCAACTATCAACAAACGGTTATTGTTGTTTTTTCATTGCAATGTCCATTCCGAATTCTATTACTTGTCACTGTCGCGATGGTCATATGTGCACTAGTGAACAAGGGCCAATTCATCTGGCGACCTTTTCTCACTCCATCTAGAGAATATTTCTTTAACACCACAAACAGTTGCCAACACTGTGCAATTCAAATCATACTTAACGCAATTCAACAACAAATTTTCATATTTCAATGAAATAGACATCTTTATTTTTCCTTTATACATTTATAATTTCAAAAACAACATTCATTCAATTTTAGTACATTGTACAAAATCTATTATGTAAACTTAGTCGATTTTTAAATGTTGTAGTATTAAACCTTACACTTAGTCCTTTGTTCAAAAATGTATATAAACATGTTTCAGTATTATTTCACAAAATTGAGAATGAAAAAAAAAACAGCTTTTAATGAGTAACAACGTGTGTTTCGATGTTTAATGATCATATGCAAGTTCCCATCTTTCGTCATCTGAATCTTCTCGATCACTTTGCGATGGATCAAAATGTAATATACTTTCTCTGTTTGTAATTTTTCGACCTAAAATGAAAAAAACAATGTATAACGACATTGGTTACTATACCAAAACTACAATGTAATAATGAGCTTACTTGCGGAAGGAACCCTTCGATTGGTGTAGTCTCTTGAGTAAATATGATCTGGGTCCATTACAATTAAAGAATTTTTCTCTTTGTCATACGTAAGTCTCAGCCAATCCCAAACTGGAATCAACTTTCAATTGAATGATTGCTGAACAATTTTATTATCAAATCAGATTTAAAAATCTTTTTAATCCTTACACTTCAAAGTTTTGGGTAAAACTACTTTTATTTCTCTTGATAAATTCTCATGCAAGATTCCCTTCGGGTTCACTCCACCAAACAATCGAAAACATAGTGTGTAAGTTTCCGAATTTAAAGTTGTTCTGAAATTGGTTAACAAAATTCAACAACAATATATTACTGTATTATAATCATTAGAAATAATAGTCAATTAAATATTGCTGTATGTATTACTTGAATTTAAAGTGATTGGAAGTAATTTTTAAAAAATATTTCTTCACGTCACATAGCGTTATCCGAATAATAACAGATGTATCATTTTGATACCAAAATATTTTGGGAGTTCTATATTGACTAACCAATTGCGGAATTCTCATAGCTAAAAAAGAAATAATTGTATTAAAAAATTTTATATTATCACACTATAAGAAACTTGTTTTCTTTCAAGTTTAAATGTAATTATAATTATTATTTTATTTATTTTATTTTTTGTTTAATTTTTACCTTACTTAGGTTATGTTAATGGTTTAATGGGACTTCCTCCTGATAAAGTTCAACACTGAATTTTTTGATTGTCTTCTCTGAGCTGAGTTATGGTTGCGGAAATACGCCCAAATACTTTCAGGCTTTTGTCATTATATACTGAGATAATTCTCGTTTTGATATTATGTCTCTCTACATACACTAATCAAACTCTACACTATCGGCCAACCACAGCGCCACAGCCAACCACCGGTCAACGAGCATACCACAACAACGGGTCTAAACCAAACAAATTGTAATAAAGTACGCGATAATTACTGTAGATGGCGTTTTGAAGAGAGAGAGAGAGAAAGAGGAAAAAAGAGAACAAATCTACATGAGCTCTCGCATGTTCAACAAGATTGTTTAAGATATACCCATCACATGTGTAGAAATGTTTGGAACAAAATAATTGTTCAACTTAAGTCGATTATTGTATTTAATAAATCATTATTAATAATAAGAATAAAAAATGCAAGTTCAAAATCCCAACAATGTTAAAATTTATTACTTAAGTGCTGGCAAATCGTTGCCAGAGGTGAGTTGATTTTGATTGATATTTCGTTTAGGTTAGAAACATGTTGTAAACACTTTCAAAATAATCTTAATTTATTATCCCTTAAAATTAAAACAATAAACCAAATTTGAGTAAATTTTAGATTAATTGAATAACGTTATATTTAGATAAGATTTGTCTTACCATTCTTTATTTTTTAATATACTAACTTAACTAACTTAATCATAATAAAGGGTACATTCGCATCATTTACCTCACTTAATTTTACTGATGAAATAAAATTTTTTCAGTGGTTATCAGAAAGAAAAAGAAGGGCACTGTTGAAAAAAAATGTTGGTGAGTGATGCAAAAAATATTTGTACAGTTTGAATAAATAATTGTTTATTCAATGATTTTAATTTTGAATAAACTTTTTTTTAGATATACGAAGACGAATAGAACTGATCCAGGATTTTGACATGCCTGCAGTTAGTTCTTCAATTCAAATGTCTAGAGATGGCGAAAGTATCATTGCTACAGGAATTTATAAACCAAGAGTCAAATGTTTCGACGTCAATAACTTATCTCTGAAATTTGAACGATGCTTTGATTCAGAAGTTGTTACTTTTAATATTTTATCAGACGACTACAGCAAGGTATGCATATCCTTCTCCAAATATTAAAAAATGCTTCGATTAATCTGACAGAAAATAATATAAATAACTTTATTTTGTGTAGATGGTATTTTTACAATGCGATCGTCACATTGAATTTCATAATGCCCAAGGAAAATTGTACAGACTGAGGATTCCTCGTTTTGGTAGAGACATGCAGTATCATTATCCAAGTTGTGATTTATTTATTGTAGGGACGAGGTAAATATCAGTTTTGAAATATGCATCGTATGACGTTTTTTTGTTAAATTATTATTTGAATAATATTTCAACTTTGTTCATTATAGCAAAGATATCTACAGACTTAACCTGGAGAGAGGGCAATTTTTGCAACCCTTCGAGTCTGACAGTTTCGCAATAAACAAATGTACGATAAACCCTGTTCATCATCTCTTATTATGTGGTTCAGAGAATGGAACGGTCCAAGCTTGGGACCCTAGAGTACGAAATAAAGTTGGCACTTTAGACTGTGCATTTCACTGCATTTCTCAGGATACAGAGTAAGTATTCGTGAAAATAACCGATGTATAATTATAAGCAAACTTTATTTAAATTCGTAAAATTCAGATTAAAAGCAATACCATCAATTACAGCACTAAAATGTAACAAGAGTTTGACCCTTGGGGTGGGAACTGCGAATGGCAATGTTTTAATCTACGATATCAGATCAAACAAACCTCTGATTGTGAAAGATCATATGTATGACCTTCCTATAAAAGCCATAGAATATCATGATGATATGGATTTAATTTACTCAATGGATGGTTCGATTGTCAAAATTTGGGAGAAAAATACGGTAAGTGATGGAACATCTATAATATGAAGAGAACAAATTGCCAATCATTGAATGAATTTATTCTCATTAAAGGGCAAACTCTACACATCAATTGAAGGAAAGAATGAGTTCAATGATCTGTGCGTGGCTCCAAACACAGGGATGCTTTTCATGGCGAACGAAGCCCCTAAAATGCAAACTTATTATATCCCAAGTCTTGGTCCAGCGCCAAAATGGTGCAGTTTCTTAGACAACCTCACAGAAGAGCTGGAAGAGCAAGATTATGAAGATATTTACGATGACTACAAGTTTGTCACAGATAAAGAGCTTGACGAACTGGGATTGAGTCATTTACGCGGAACCAATCTTTTGCGAGCCTACATGCATGGATACTTTATGGATATGAGACTATACAGGAAAGCTCGAGATGTCATGAAGCCATTCAGCTTTGAAGAGTACAAAAAAATGAAGATTAGACAACAAGTTAAAGAAGAACGGAAAACTAACACTGTTCAAGTACTAATACTAATTCAACATTTGAAATTTTTTTTCTTTTTTTTTTTTTGCAATTTCTAAAATTGTGCTTAATGTGCTTTCTTTTTATTTTTGAAGGTTCAAAAACTACCTACAATTAATCAAGATTTAGCTCTCAAACATATGGAATTGGAATCAAATCCCAAGAGCAAAAAGAAGAATCAGCCAAGTCTATTAAAAGATGATCGATTTACAGCATTATTCTCAAACCCAGATTTCCAGATTGATAAAAATTCTGAAGAATATGCGTTACTCAATCCTGTGATTTCTCAGATGGAAAAACGCAAACGTAGTCAACAATCTGAGGAAGTAAATCGATTAGAAGCAGCAAATGATAGTGACGGTAAACATTTTGTATTCAGTTTCTTTATTTTTCACAAAATTCAGTTGGAATTTTTATATTAATTCAACCAAATGCGATTTATAGAAGAGAGAAATTCAGCTGACGAAGATTTCCGCGACAGCAGTAGTTCGGATGATGAGAAAGAATGGGTGAAAGAAGTGAAGAAGCAATACAAATTGGTAAAACAAAATGAGAGAGATAAAGAAAGAGCGGAACAACAAGATAAGGAGGAACAGGAGAAGAAGGAACTAGAGTTTTATGAAATCAAAGAAGGAATCAAATTCAGAAGTAATGACAAATTTGGAAGGAAACGAATGAGGTGATTAAAATTTAATTCAATTCGTATATAGAAAGTTTGTTTGTTTGTATTTAAAAAAAAACTTGATTATTAAATTGTTGGGTTTCTACAGAATAAGTTTAGGTGACCGATTGAAAACTGAAGAAGGTAGCACAATAAAACAAAGCGGTTCTAGAGGAAACAAAGAGATGACTTTTTCTACTGTAAAAGTATGTTATTCAAATGAAATATTTGAAAAAAGTTCAAGTTGCAAATATTTAAATTTTAATCTTATTTTGCAGCACAAGAAACGAAGGGAGGAGTCTTCTAGAAGCAGAAGTGATTTTAAACAACAATTGCGGCCTGCAAATCGTTTGGGAAAACGATGAAGTTTGAATAATATTGTAAAATATAAGTTTACAGAATGTTGAATACAAATTTTTTATAAAGAATCAAACATTTGTTCTGTTTTTCTTAAAAAAAAAACTATAAAATAATAATTTAACAAACATAAAAAAATATAATAATAAGAATCAATAAAAAATGATAACGGAAGACATTGCAAAAAGATTCGAAAAATGTAGATACTTTCTCACGACTATCTTGGGGTTAAAAGTCATCTGTTTGATACGTGATTGAAACCTTGCAGAAAAATGTATTGAATGTCATTAGATTAGCTCGACTTTTTCTCAAATTTGGTTAAGAATTAGTCCCGCGCACCGGAAAAATGCCCGTGGTAAGTTTTCGGTGGCGCAACTTGGACTATTTTCTATTAATAATAATGGTAGAATCGTTGTTTGACATCAACAGATAACAAAAGTTCTTTGCATTCAAGTGTTTGTGAATAAAAATTAATCGTGACAGTGTGGCAGTAGTAATTGTTTCGTGAAACCATGAAACCAACATTTTTAATCGATCATGCGTCAGCAAATTGAAAATTCCATTATGCTCCAGATTGCTTACAGTTAAGTCGATGAAAAAACTAATCGTAAACTGTAGATTTATTCTTTACAATAAATAAAAAAGGACAATGAAAAAGTAAGAGTAGGAAAAGAAAAAAGTTAATCATGTACATAGAAAATGACAAAAAAATTGTTTTAATCAAATAAAATACCTTATTTATGACTTTTCATCAGACTCATTCTTACAAAATAAAGTATCTGTTGCATGCAATGATAGTTTTGAAACAAGAAGCATACGATTAAATGTGCATTTCAAGTTCAATTTGAACAAGATGCAAAAAATGTATTATCCATGTTTTTATTGCTCAATTCATTCTATTATTGTTATTAAATGATGATTTTATGATTCAGTTTTGTCCAAATATATATATAAAATTAAATTTTCCAGGCTAATTCAACTCGGGACGATGATAAAAAGAACTCTCATCTGGAAAATGATGCTTCTGTGAGGTCATCCACGCCATCGCTGTTCTCGGATTTTCAACTGAATAGTACCGAGGTACAAAATCAAAAACTGCAATGATTGATTGATATAGTCGGACATAGGACGAATAATTGAAAAATGACCTTTACAGATAGGTGAAATCTTGGAGATGCCAAACTATGAAACGCTCAGTACATCTGCAGTTCTGCATTACTGCAAGAACAAGATTCTACAACCATATCTACGTTTATTGGGTGTAATGGGATTAAGACCAACCAAATACGACGAATTGCAAACTTTATCTTTCCGTTGTTTCCTTACCAGTTATCACACTGTACAAGTTACTTTGTTTGTCTGCATTGGATACATTTTACAATATCTTGCTTGTTTTCGGTAAATAATAATAATAATAATAATAATAATAATATGAAAGGTATGATTTTTTTCAATCGAATTGAAAAATAATTAAACGTCATGATTTTTAGGAGAGACCGTGGATTTTGTTACAAAAAGTTACCTCTTAGATTGGAAGAGAACCAGAATGGCACTGTTTACAATAGTGTATATAATCCGATGTGTTACGGAAGTGTAACATTCAGTTACTTAATTCCAAATTTGTTGCACCTAGCAGCTTATCTATATACGGTTTATCTATTTAGAATCAAAGAAAATGAACAGTTACAAAATTTAATGGAGAGAGTGTTCCTCCTATCGTCTAATCCTGTACACAGAGGTAACCAGAAACGACTGGTCGCAATCTTATGGCTCTTTATTGTTCTTGGTATCATTTGGATAACAATGGCTTTTTTCATTGTCACTGCTATGACTGTCGATGGGATCGTTCATTTTCACTGGCTTATTGAAAGGTAATCATTTATTTAACTAAATATCATAATAATTTGTTGCTTACTTCGTTTTTATCTCAGACCAAAGGAATTAAAAGTATTTCTCAAAATTCTGCTGGTGATTTGTACTCTGTGGCACGACATGATTCAAGGAACGATTATTACTAGTTATTGTCTCCAGGGGCAACTTCTAATTTCACATCTTTTTTTCCTTCGAGCCAAATTATTTCAACACGCTTTACCTCTGCTTGAATGGATGAAGGTGATTTTAGAATTTTTGTCTTTTTATATCATAAGAGAGTCATAGAACTTGTTTTTTTTCTCTCTTAGGAAATTAGCGAGTTTAAAAAACTCCTCAAATACTTCAACGATGAATTTGGACCTGCAGTTTGCATATATACCATGATCAACATTTCCTGGGCCTGTGCTGGAGTAGTCTGGATCTTCTACTTGAAAAACGATAACGTTGAACTTGACACGTTCAATAATATTTCTATTTTTAACTGCATTCTTTGGATTATGATCTCTGTAGTACCTTTCATCCAAGTATATATCAATCAATAAAATTATTGTGTCAATATCTTTTGCTTTTACACATTAAACTTTTCAACTACTTATCAGCTTTTTTACAGGCCGCACGTTTGACAACCACTTGTTCAATGATACAAAATATTGGCCATGAAATAAGAACTCGCCCTTATGTCTACCAAGGTACTCCAGGAGAAGATCTTGATACCTTGCTTTTGTACACGTCATCTTTGAGGATTTGTGCAAGACTCTACAGAGTGCCAATCACAGGCAGGTACTTGTGCTTGCTGCTAACAATTGGAAGCATTCTCACACTCATTTCTGGACAGTTCCAATTTTTCAATTAATCCAATGCAAATTTAATTTTGCATCTTTTCAAATTATATAATCTGTAGCTTATTCATTATCAAATATACAAGAATTACCAAACAAAAATTCATTTAAATTAATAATATATTTTTACATTTTTATTACCATAGAATCATTGAGAATCCATTTATTGCTGTTTCAAGTGTTCAAGTTTTTTTTAATATTTATCAGTAAATTTAACCACGATAAAAACTAATTTTTTTATAACATTAGTTATTAGAATTATTCATTAGTATAATAATAAGATTTGAAAGCTTTAAATGAAGTTCATTCAACGTTCAGCAAGCTGTCAAATGAATCAACCGTAAAAAAAACTATTAAAGTTTCTTTATAAAACGGTACTTTGTACTTTTAAACGCGTGATCTAATCAAACAATTTAAAAATGCCCATACTGAATTGCTTGTTTTTTTTCTGATAAAGTACCTTAAAACAAATAACAAAGTGCTTTTATTTGTTTCTTAAAAAATGGTACTTTTTTCCTCATATTTTACCCTCAAAATGTATAACTTTGATGAAGTCTTCTCAAAACTTGTTTGAAATGGTCCAGTTGAACACAGCAACATGTCCTTTTTTGTTTTGAATAAAAAAATCCAATATCTGAATTGAGATATTCTCTTACAATTTGGAACTTTGACATTTGAAATCAAGTATTTTTCAACTTTTCAGTTTGAATGATTATCATTATGAAACAATTCGTCTGCGATGATTGATTAAAATTTTATACAATAATAATAATAATAATAATAGAATAAAGAACACGAAAATGTTTTATAGAACTTTAATTTTCGTCAATTTAAAAAATTATTTGACAGAAAATTTGTACAAAAGTATAACCTCGAGTATAATATTGTGAAACTTAGAATTAGCATAAATAATATATCACTGTTAAAACTTAAGTTCAGGAACTTCAAGCTGTTTAGCCATAGCAAGTACTTTGGTTCTCTCTATCTCGAGCTTTTTTGCTTTTAAGCTGAGCAATTTTTTTTGTACATCTAGCTCACTTTTGCGTAAAGCCATCTTCTCCCGGTGTCTCCTCTCTTTGTTTGTCTCAGCTTCATCCAATCTTTTTTTTATCTCTTCAAGACCATCCTTTAGAAGCTCTATCAAACTCTCATCCTCTTCATTAGATTCTGTAACCTTTTTACCATCAGCATCATGGTTGTTGCAATTTTGTTCAGCTGATTTTGCAGCCGAGGCGGCAGCCATTTCCAAAATCTTTGGATCGAACGATGACTGCTGCAGATTGTTTTTAAAAATATCGTCCATCGCTTCTTTGTGTTTCCAGTTATAAAAGTCTTTGATCCTGCCGGGCTTTTTTAACATTTCTCTATACACGAGCTGTTTGTATTTGCGCTCTAAGACTCGCCATTTGTTTTCGCATTTCTGTGAGCTGAAGAAAAAATTGCGCTTCTTCATTTCAGCAGAGATAATTTCAAACATTTCTCTTAAACTGCGTATCCGTGTAGTTTGTCCTACTAGTGACCGAAATTTTTTATATTGTTCGATCAAACAAGCTGTTGCCTCATGTGTCCACAAGTACGAGACTGGTTCCACACCTGCAAGAATGTCTGTTTCACTTTCATTAGGAGCTATCTCCATGTAGTACTCTATTTCCTCTTCTTCCTCTTCTTCCTGCTTGATTTCATCTATTTCGAATTCGTTTTGAGCCACTAAAAATGAATATTCCATCATGTTATATTTTGATTTAAAAAATATTCATATTTTAACTATTTCCATCTTCACTCTCGTTAATATTTTTTATTTCGCTTGAAAATTCTATTTTTATTCGTGTTACAATCCAGTTTCTACTAGAATAAACAATGAAATAACAAACAAACAAGTTATCATGATTGTTTCATTCTGACAGAACCATCCTTTCAGTCTTAACCTAAAAAACAAACGTTCAATTTGAACCTACCGATATTGATCGCTTGCCCAGCCATTCTTCGAAGAAATATAATTTTTTTCACTGTACAGCAAAAACTCAAACTGACAACGTCAACGACAAAATAACCTATGGAAAATCCAAAAAACAGTGAACAACAAGTCCGAAACCGGTTTAGGTTACAACTGGTTCTGGCAGTTCGAGTGTTTACAACAAGCTGAGAACAAAGTCAGACAGAGAGAAGACAGATTCTGCGCCTGTGCATACGCACACATTTTTACTCTGTTCATTTGTTCCCGCGCTTTTCAAACTGGCGGGAAACGACACTCCAATTCGAACATCCTCTAATTGTGTTCAACAAATAACACAAGAGAATTTCAACCTCTAAGAAACAAGTGATTCGTAAAAATAAATGTTTTTATCGCATATTAATAATGTATTGAAATTAAAAAAAAAAAAGAAAATGTTATGAAAATATAGAATGCTATTTGTAGTTAAAAAATGTGTATTGAATTTTAAAAACAACTGTACAACTGTAGTAAAAAAACAAAAAAACAATCGGGATTTAGCGAGATTAAATATAGGTGATGTGTAAAAGCGGGAACGCGAGACATGCGCGTGTGGAAGATTGCAACGATGTGTGTTACGCAGATCGTTTGCTTGGGGCAACGACTGCGACGCGAATGCACAATGTGTAATGGACAGCAAGTGTCTACATCCTTAGTTGTCGCTCAGGGTCAAAGTTACGATCAACTTTCGCACGACTTGATATTGATGGCGTGACGCTCATTATTTTATCGTCAGGCGTACAGCCTCGCACGCGGCAGACACTCCTGCGCGCTTTACCCGTGCGCAGTGTAAACAAACACATGCCAGGTAATTGCAAACAAATGTACTCTCGCATGTAAACACACATGTTTTCTTTATAAAAAGACGATATCTGAACAAAAACTTGCATACAAATGAGCTCGCGTTGCACCAAAGATGTGATGCCCAGTTGTTTTTGTGAAATGTATCCGCCGACGCGACTCTGTTCGAATTACATCCGCATTGTTAACGAGCGGAAATTTATGCCGCCGGTGAACGATTGTGTAAAAAATACATTGCGCAATTTATTTGCATAGCATGAGAATAGGTTACTAGATAAGGTTCCTGACCTTGTTTAATTGCTTTTCAAAGTATTGATCTTCAAGTTTCTTAAAAGAAATCGTTATAACTTTTTATATCTAATAAATTTGCTCTCTAATATTTTTTGTTTTTCTGCTCGTTTTTGTTCATACATCACGTATGAATTTGTTCATCCAAAATATCAAGTAATGAAATCAAAGATGAACGAATTAGGACAAACCTAACAAATGATTAAACTGAAATGCAATTATATGTACGGAGAAAGAAACGTGCTAATTTGTGTACGACAAACACAACACGTCTAGCCGCGCAAGTCAACTGTAACATACACCACAAGTTTAATCGGCTGAAAGACTGGCTGTAACTCTAATCTAATTTTCGTTCTTTCGCATAAATCGCCTTTCCCCGGTCATGCTTTAATGTTTTAGCGCCCTCGCAAATGCACGTACGTTGTTTTCAGACTTGCTTCGGTTTCGCATTAATGGCTTTTCGCAACATTCAATACACTGAGTCAACTTATTTTGTCGCTGCAATATTTCGCGCTTCCCCGCGAACCATTTACAAATTTGAGTCGTAATCAAACTGGCTTTTCATCATCATTTCTCTCTGTCTTTCTCAATTCATTTTTCTAAACTGTTCGATTATGCTAAAACCATTTTACATAACACATTTTGCATTGCTCATTCGTCGCATCTTATGCAACAATGCTTTTAGGCAAAAAACGCGAACCGTTTGAAATGTTGAGAAAATAAAATGAACAAATTTGAATGCTCATTACATAAGCACTAATTTTGTATGCAGAAAGTTATATTACGTTTGACAATTTTCATTACTATTTTTGTCGTCCGTTCAACTTGTGATTTCAGATTACCTTCGCCCATCTATTTTCTACTTCAATTCTTCCTTCATCCCTTCACAACATGATACCTGCGAGTTCGGCGAGTAACTTGAAACACACCGCCCATCAACAAACTTGATCAATTAATTGATCCGACATTATTCTACCCCAGAATAAAAGAAAACATACAAGTTATGCAGTGGATTCAAAATTACATCTCAGTTCAAATTGTTTTACATCGTACATCAGTTTATTTACAGCTTTCATCTCAAGAATAAGCAAAAGCGTTGCGGACTCGAGTGTGAAAAATACGTTGGGTAAGGAGAAAATCTCGATAAAAGTAGAAGCACATTGTCTCAAGCCCAAAATTGCGAGTGGGTTTGTTGCATCGGGGTTCATTGTTTTTTCCCCCTTATAAAAGAGACGCCACGAGGTTGGCGCCACTGTGCGCATCACAAAGGAGGAAGCCGGCAGTATTCGGGTCTGGTCGACAGTCGTCGCGACCCCCTCGCAAACAATTGGAGGGGGCGCTCGATACGGCTAAGAGACTATTTTTGCGCGGAGGGGCGCGAGAAGACGGAGAAAGCTGTAGCGCGCAGAAGGTTGCCGGGACGGGATTGGCAAGTGCGATCGGTGCGCGTACCAGTGACAGCGATGCCGGCTTCGTTTTCGATGGCTTGAATTTGGGCTTTTGTGCGAGTCATGGCGACGGCAGCAACCAACTCGACGGAAGGCGCAATGCCTCAGTGGAAGCGCGACCTCATAAAGCGTCGCCGTCAGCAGCAGCAACAACAACAGCAGCAGCATCAGCAGCAGCAGCAACAGCAACAACAACAACAACCACAACAACAGCAGCAGCAGCAGCAAAGCAAGCTGCGCTCCGTGCGGTTAGAATCGAGTGGTGGCGCCACCGCGCGATCCCCCGCGTCCTCTGGTGGTACGGAGGCGCAGCTCGAGTGTTGTGCTGGTCGAGCGGCGGCAGTCGCGCGCAACATGCGTCTCGAGGCGGATTGTCTCTCGCTCTGTTCCGAGTCGGATGACGTTTCGAACGGTTCGACTAGCTGCGAGCCAGAAGAGTGCTCGAGGATGCCCGAGTCAACGCGCTTGTGTGTTGTGGAGAGCAAGATGAGCGCGGAGTGTGACAGTGATAGTTCGGAGGAGTTGCACTACGGGCCGGGGATCGTGAATAAGCTTAAGAGCAAGTACCTGAACCTGACACTGCGCGAAAAGAACAAGTGTGCCGGAGAACTGTCGGTCGGAAGGTTCAGACGGGCCGCTAGTCTGGAGGATCTGCTCGACAGGAGCGAGGACAAGCCGATCGCAGGTGGACGCAAGTACTCGAAACGGAGCAGCGCGAATTGGCAGAGCAGCGGCGCGAAGGCCCCGAGCGAGCGCTACCGCAACGCCAGCCGGGGTAACGAGTCGATGAAAAGGGCCCGCAGCGTGGAAACGCTCTTGCGCTGCGACACGAGCGCGAATGTTGAACCGCAACGCGTGACCGCGCGGATGGTCATCATCGAGCGACTGGACGAGCCACTGAACGAGCGCGTGGTGCTGGTGGATCGCGCTGCAGTTAAAATTGAGAGCCGGCTTATTGAGGAGCCCCCGCGGCCGCGCGCCATCAACAAACCCAAACGGCTCAAGCCCGTGCTCGCGGACACCGAGCGACCCCCGCCGGATCTAGTCAAGACGACGATGCGCATCTTTG
Source organism: Trissolcus basalis (assembly GCA_025266255.1). Lineage (NCBI taxonomy): Eukaryota > Metazoa > Arthropoda > Insecta > Hymenoptera > Scelionidae > Trissolcus > Trissolcus basalis. The sequence goes on along the minus strand of JAAMPD010000762.1, from coordinate 21,371 downwards.
AGTCCGGCGCTGCGAGACGAGTGAAACCCCGGGGCGAAGTCGCAGCTAAGGTCGCGACTTTCAAGACCATTAATGACAACATGAAGGCTCAAACCAACCCGAGAAAGATTGTTGCAAAAAATGGCCCCCAGGTGAAATTCAGCCGTAGACTACTGGCAGCCTCGCCGAAAAAGTCAGCCCCACCGGTGGGGGCGAGAACGCCCGAGCCTGTCAACGACGGCGTCATCAGCGAACCGATCGTACACTCGGTCTCGTCGGTGGTTAGCAAGTTTCAACAGATTGAGGCGCGATCGCCCACCAGTGGCGTCGACTACAAAGTCAAATTCAATACGGCGGAAGCGAGTGCACGCAAGGAACACCGAAACCTTGAACTTAACTCAGTCAAGTCTCCCCCGGTGACCCCTGCATCCTCGCCGCGGATCAACTCGCCTGCCAGCTCGCCCAACGACTCCTCCTCTCCGACCAAAATAGCAAAAACTGATATCGCCGGTTGAGAGTGCAGCGAGCCATCCAGAACCGGAGGAACGCTTCGAGCCAGTTGAGCAACAAAATTCCATTGACCGACGCAAGCTCGAAGAAAGTGGAGAAAAAAAGAGAACAGAGCTGCGCTCTGAGGAGGTCACGGATGGACCGAGAAGCATCTCGAAAAGCGCCCTGGATAACATCAGCAAAGCCGGCACGACGATTCAGTACAGTTTCAGCGAGTCGGCCAACAGTGACAAGAGTTATCTACCGGGGATGAACCAGCAGCAGAATGGACAACGCCTCGTGGTGTCTTCCTCGGACTCGAATGACGGCTCCGAATTAAGCGATTCCTCTGAGCTTGAAAGGCTTCAGGCTGAGCCTGAACTTGCCTTTGCGATAGAGCTTGCGAAGGATCACGAACAACAACTCAAGCCTCTTTTCATTGACACTGGAAAAGCCGTGCTCAAGTCGTCGAGTCTCAGTCCAAATGAGTCCAAGAGGAGCCAAAAGGAATCAAACGTCTCGCCACCGCAGAAACAGATCGGCATCATCAGACCATTGGTATCCACCAAAAGTCAAGTGCCGCAACAGAATCTGACCAATCGAGAGTTTGAAAAGAATTTAATCAATCGCGTTAAGAGCATAGAACAGCAGCCAACAAAAGTTGTTGTCAGTCTCAAGAGCTCGGACGATATCCAACCGGCGAAAAAGGCGCCTGCTGGTGCAGGCCTTTGGGACACAAAGCCATGGAATCAGCAAAACAATACCATGGTGTTCAATTTTAGCAACAGGACCAACGTCCCGGATTACATTGAAAACGATGGGCTCATCATTCGGAGGAGACGGGACAAAGCCAAGGTGAGCTTTCAACAATCTTTACTCGTCTTACAAATCTTTTGGATGAAAATTATCTGGTCCAAAAATATCATTTATGCTGGTCATTTTATCACTCAATCTTGTTGTTATACAAACGTTATCTATATCACAATTATATTTCTCAATTTCGAATTAAATCACCCGATCAATATTGCCTTTTTTAATTATTCTCGTATTTCTCTGTTCATTAGTTCTTGTAAAAGTAATCTAATCATTATCCAGCGTCTTACGGTTATACGAATAATAAAAAAACACACACAATTATTTTTTATTCTTTCCAATGAAACAATATAGTGACATTAATGAGATTTTAAATGAAATCACATTATTTACACTTATAAATGTACCGTCATTTTTGAATTACCCTTAGAGAAGCACAAGATGACTCACAAAACAAAAATATAAAAGCACAACATTTCTCTCTCTCGCTATCACTTTCGAATTTTTTAATCCCTTCAGAAAAGAAAAATTCTGGCTCAGAGAAAGAAAAACATAGTGAAAAACAAAATTTGAAGAGAATAAAAAAAAAGTAATAAATTATTATGAAAAACCGGCGGCATTCCTGACAAGTTAAATTATTCCAGAGTGCTCTTGATAGCAGATTGCTTTGAATCAATCAAGTAAATAAACTGTTACGATAAAAACGGACCCCATTAATATACATCCGCGTCAATAAAACTCAAATAGATTTCTTCTCGAGCGCGTAAACTTAATTGCCGGATGATTTCTCTCGCGTAAGCGTTAGAAATGGCTTAGAGGATTAACATTTTTTCATTATTGCAAAAAAGCATCCATTAGAAAGGGTGATCATAAAGGCTCTCCAGCGCATTTCTCACCTACCAATGAAAACGAATGAGATGTACATACAAAAGCAAGGCTCAAACTGACCCAAAAATGTGTTTTCAAATATCCGTAACTGTACTTGCGAGTAAAAGTACAAATTAATATAAATAATGACACGAGGATGCCTTTTGTTCAACTCTTTGGAATAAATGTTTCATTCGAAGAACCGGTTGTCATTGCGTTGAACATCATTTCAACAGCTTTTGCCTTTTATATACAAAAAATGTTAAATGGTAAAAATAAAAAAAAAAAAGAAAAAAAAACAAATCAAGGTTCTATTGTTGTGGCAGTGAAAACTCTTTGACATTGAAAAGCAATTTTCGCCTGGGAAATTGTCGATTTCTAAACTGAAAAGCGTGTTGTGATAAGCTTGATAATCTTAGAAAAATTGACATTGCTTTTTTAATATGCTCCAATGTTTAAGATGAAATGTAAGTCGTATATAGGTGCATCAAAGATGGCATTAACGATGTCTCTTCCAGTGTGAGAAAGACAGCATGAGATGATAACTAACATTTCACCTTAACTGATGAACAAGATTGAAAATTATGTGAATGTTCAAAACATGATTGTAAACATTGTTTCTCTTGTTTATACTCAATTATTATTACATACATAATTATTATTATGTAAATTTAAATTGTAATTTTATTTTTGTATAGTATAAAAAAAAAGAAGAAAGTGGATAAAATTGAATAAAAAAATGATACTGTTTGTTGTTGTTGGTTACCTGTGACAATATGAAATGAAATTATGAAAACAAACAGGAGACAACTGAAAGTTGAAAGTTCAGTAGATTACCGCTATTATTGTAGTTGATTTTGCTCATATTGCAGAGCAAAGAAACAAAAAGTGATTAAAATATCGAAAGCATACTATCAGAGTGACGTCTAAATTTGAGATTGCATCAAGGAACTCGGTGCGACCACGTGTAATGATTTGTGGCAGGCGCTTTTCACTTTCTCCAGCTGACTTTTGTAGTGACCGAGTTTTGACTCATACTCATCTACTACTATTGTATCCAATGCATCTCCACGCTGACTTTTCATATAACTGCTTTCTTGCTCATAGTCGACTTATCAAGTTTTACTCCGTACACATATACAATCAACCAGATAAAATCCGAATTATCACTTATGTGATTCATCAATATGCATTATTAGCAGACCATTTTTGTCTGCCTCTTGTTTCGTCTGCGCGTCAATTTCTCTTTGTAAACATAATATTCAACACTCAAATTGAAATTTCAATTTCAATTATCATGCACATATGACACTTGTTTTTCAACACGGAATTCCAACAATAGAAACAGAAAAGACGAATTGCACGGGAAGCAAATGATTTGATGATAAAGGAGAAGGGCATGATGGATTGACAAAAAACTTGATCATGCATCCACAGCGGCAAAACTGCCGAGTTGAGAAACTCGAGTTTCTGCGTAAATGAGATAATAATAATCTCACCCTTGGGATGGAACAACGTCAACCTGATTGAGTTGGGGGACACAGAGTTGAAGAGCAATTTGCTCGGATTCTACGAATAACGGGATTCATTATGTTCTCATTATTTTAATAAGCGACGTGCGATACGAAATATGCTGCCTCCGTCGTCGCAATGTCAGCAAACAATCAACACAAAATTTCGTCAACGCTTCATTTGTTGTTTAATCGCGCAATCTTTGATCAAGCGTTTATATTTTTAGATATTAACCAATCACTTGGGTAATTATCGAACACTTTTTATCAAACAAATGACACGAACATTACAAAAAATGTATTGCGCAAAATATATCTTCTCATCGGCATGGTCAATTTGATTTATCACGGTGAGAAATACCAAAAGTACAAAAACTTGATGTGTATCGTATATAATTGAGTTGTGTCGTTGGTCATCGACAGACAAATATTGGATGCTAATGTTTGATTAAGGGGAGAAATCGAGAAATCGTTCTATTTGTAGACCCCTGCGAATTGAGTCTGCATGCAAAACCCATTTACCGCGAGTGTCACGGATGATTTCACTGACGTGAAACCAGCGTTGCATATCCTGGATATGATGCTGTCGCCTATTATTTTTACCTATTTATTAATATTTAAATTTTGGGACAAGGTCGACGACGGCAACCATCAATTCGAGAGTGCAAGAATTTGTGCAAGTTGTAGCTGGAAGTGAGCCGGATTCGACATCCGGATACAAGCCGGGGACTACCATTGCCACGTCCTGTTTTAATATATATGTATCGAATAACGAGCAAATTTCAAAGACCTTGCGACATCAGCGCGGTAAACCAGTTTTCACAGAGAAACAAAAGGAAAACTGAAAGAACAAAATAACACTCTGCTGATGGTATATTAACTGAAAAGGAAAAGGCAAAATGTTCAATCAACTGATAATTAACATCTGAGAGTTGTGAAAATTGTCGTAAAATCAGTGAACAACACCATTTCTCCATCTGGTGGGAAGAAAAAAAAATTAAAGTCATAAATCGAGCGAGTAAAAAGAAAGAAAAAAGACTGAAATTTTCATCTTTGCATAATATTTGCCTGTTTAGAATAACTCGACCATTATTTATGGTCTCAATTACTCAACGGCGTTTCAGGGCAAAACACTTGATTTATTCAATCATAAACAATTAGCGAGCACCAGAAAAAAAGCGTAACGTTTTTATGGCCCTTGTTATTTTATAATCGTAATATGCTCGGTAGTTAAAACACAACGTATTTTGTATGAAACGTCACACGCGGCTATCGCTCGTTATACTTTCATGAAAACGCCATGACAACCCACTGAAACGGCTATCTCTGTAAGAGCTTTTATCTTGTCTTTTATGACGTCATCGTTTCGTATTTTGGGGCACCGTAAAAGGTACACCCGAGGCGCAAAGATTTACCGCCACTTAATAAGTGACTCCGATGCGACGACTTTAAAAGCCACTATAGCAACGGATATTCTCGAGATCCCTTTTATTTACGATGCTGAATCAATTTTTAGGGCCGATCTTAATTTTCACGTTGCAAAACATTTCTGCCAAGTTGCGTGTGCACATCAAAACTAAATCCCAACTCAAATATAAAAGGTCGGATTCGTTATAAAATCGCGTATGTTATGTGTAAATGTGTGTCCGTAAGATATGTAATACAAACTATATAGAAAAATTGTTAGTCCAACATTTTGAGGAGAGAATCAGCTATAGGTTATATAATGAGAGCACCTATAAATTGAGTTTGACTAATCGAAACATAAAAAGTTTGCCGATAAAGCATGTTGGTAGGTGCGATATGCAGTGAATCACCGATAAAGATAGCAGAGGTTTTCTCGCACGAGGCAAATATCTTGTGATTTGCAGCTTAATGTTTACTCTTCTCAAGTCGTCTTTCACATATCACAGTTGTAATAAACTTAACCTTTTTATATTGCGCCGACGACCTATTGCCCAAGCCGAGAAGGCACAGCATCAGATGCGCGTAATTTACACCCGGATTAATCCCGTCTTATCGTGCATACTAGTTTCTTTTGCTACACTGTCAACATAACTTTTCAAAATGTTGTGTTCCATCAATTTTGCTTGTACATTTTGTTTAGAAACCTGTGTGCTCATTTCCTCTTGCTTTCCTTATCGCTATATAGTTTTACGCGTCTTCTGTGAGCAAAAGACGTCCACAAGTGATTTTTGTCCGGGGCAACGACATTCCTTGCGAATACAAGGAATCCTCTCTGCTTGTCCTGGCGCAATTCTCTTGTGGTCGCCGATAGAAAAGTGTGACGGCTTGCGATCCGTTAGCACCGTTCGCAGAAGTTCATTTAAGAGCGATGTCCGCTCGCGCCAGCTCGCGCGATTCTCATCAGGTCACATTTTTCACAGTAACAACAAACAAGAATGACAAAAATTCTAGTCTCATTCTACTACCCCTTCATCAAAACTATAAAATCTATCGAATTGTTATTTAAATGAAAAAAGTTTTTTGCACATTAGAAAAGTGAGAATCACATAGCGCGACAGGGTCACATATATGTACATGGAAAGACTTTCTATAAAAGTATGAGCATTATGAAAAGATAAAGTGCGACTGATGCGCTTATATATCACAAGTGCGCGAATTCTTACTGTGGTGAAATTCAAAGTGTCTAGCGGTCTCTCTCTATTATTTTGCTCTCGTATAAAGGAAAAAAATCAAGCGTCCAATCGCAACTTGAATTAAAAGCAATTACTAACTTTTATTGTACCCCATATTTTACCGTCTGATAAATTGTTTTTATTCCAAGTTTCTTCGTTGCGAACAGCAAAAGCTTCATTAACTTTCTTACAATCAGCCCCGCACACTCTTTGATCTCAGCCAATAGATATAGCTTTATTTTTTGGATGAATCACAGTTTCGGATTTCATTGCGGATACCAACGTTGTGAGGGTTCTCCCGCAATATTGATCCAACAAATAAAAACACACACACACAATCAACTGACTTGAGAAGCTCGAGTTTGAATCGAGGGCGCGAAAACATAGTTGAACATAAACTGATCGGTTTATCTGAAACAGAAAACTCTTGTGAAAAATTATTATTATTTTTTTTTTTCATAGACAAGTTGTCATATAAGAAATATTTTATTTGTGATATAATTATCTATTAAATTGAACCAAATTCAATTGAAATTAGATTCGACAATTTAATAATTGATGAACATTAAATAAGAATTAAATGAAAATTACTCGATTTCGGGTTTGTGAGATTATTTTGAAATCAAAAATTGCAGTACGTAAGAGGCAATAGCGGTGTGTGAATTGTGAAAGAAACCCACACCGTTGCGGTGACTTTATACCGACTGGTAAAAAGATCCTTTTCGTCCGTCCATTGTAATACGGTAGCACATGAATTTGCATTCGTTCTATAACGCGTAACATGCGTGTGCAAACATTGTTGATACGAGTTCAAGGTCCAAGGAAGCAAGAAATATATAACTAGGAAACAAAAAAAGTGATAACTCGGTGCGTGGGAACTTTTCCTATACAGTCGCTATCATCAGGTTCATTGCCGCACTCGATTTGTTGTAGAGTTCTATGAATTATGAATGCTGCATTCGAAATTGCAAATGTTGATATTTATAAATGAAAAGGTTCAATAAGTCATGACGGGTTTGATTTATTATTGCATTGCATCATCGCAAAATTGTTGCTACTTTCTGGTAGAAAAGTTCAATATTAGTTCAACTGATTTCCATGAATTTGCCCTAATAACTGATGTTACAAAGAGAGAAAGGGAGAGACAATAAATCAAGACAAATCAAATTTCAGTTTTTCAATCGAAAATTTTATTCTAAAAATAAAAATGAAATCCATTAATTAGTGCTTCAATTACATAATAAATGTGTCATTTTTAATTTGACGAAATACGTTTTACAAGTCATGAATATAAATGTAAAAAATTTTATCTGTAAACAACATTTTCGAAATATTTAGTCAAATTGATTGAATGAATGTTATTAATTATGCATCAAAGTGAAACAGTTAACTGGTAAAGATTAAAAAAAGGAGACGAGTGCAAATTGGTAAAAGAGTTGGGAAAATAAAAGACATTAGCACAAATTGTTTGACAAGGCATATTCGTCGCGACCCATTTTATTTGGCTCGTCACGATAAAGCAGTTAGCGAGCTCTCTTCCGTTCTGTTTACGCGGAAAATGAAACTACCGAGGGTACTGCCGATTCGGTCTAAAAGTCGCGCGGCTCGAAATAAATGGCCGGCCGTGTCGTTTTCCTTGAAAATTGATTCCTGTCTTATAGCTATACCACAAATTTGATCGTGTCACGATGATTGCAAAAACTCCTTCTACAATTTTGTTTGATAGTTCTGATGTCATCGACAAACTTTTGATTGGTCAAATTATACCCACGCTCAAGTTTCGCTGTGAACTCTAAAATGACTCGAATTTAGATGTATTTTGGTTGATAAATCATAAATAATGGCTGAGTTATTTCAAGATAATAGACGTTCGAGTTGAAATCGGTTCAGTTTCGTGGCATTTACATCCAATGTTATTGTTCAGAAGACTTGGAAGAAAAAGAAGAAAAAAAAAGTGGAATTGCTAACGTATATAGATATAAAAATTGTCATTTTATGGAGAAAGAAAATTGTTGGTTACCTGATGAGAACTAATCGTTGAACCTAGATTTGTCTGGTTTGGTTCTTCAGATGTTCGGCCTCGATCGTTTCTCGGCCGTTAATGCACTCTCAACAATCTGCGGTCGCTTTTTCCAAATTAATGCTCAACATCCCAGTGACCACTATTCACTGCTAGACTCAACTTTGAATCGTGTCTCTCCAACGTCGGTCTGAAATTTGTATCGCGTGCGCTGTTTGTTCCTCAACCAGACGTCGCTCTCAGTTGCCACTTGGTGCAATTAAAATAATGGCCGAATTAGTGAAATTACAATTTCTTTTTATTCAACTAAATAAATAATGTTGAAAACCATTTTGCTAGAGTTATTTTTCATCAAGAGTGACCTACTGCCAATCAATTTCTCTCAATTAGGATTTCAATCACTATCACTACTAGTTATCGTCATTTTTTCTTTGCTATACCAGAAAGATTTCAATCTTCCAACTATTTTTGTTGTCGATGTAGGAGAAAACGAAATTAACCATTTTTATTCTAATGCATATAGCGGAGAACCTGTTTTGAAAATAAATTGAACCAACCCCGCGCGCGGAACAATTTGTACTTATACTTGAGCACGCTTCGCAATTAACGTAATAACGAAACAACAATTAAAACGATGAATATTAATTGAGACAACTTTTGAAATAGCTTGGCGAATAGCGAGAGCATTTTTTATTTTCGAAACCAGGAAACCTAACCAGTTTCACTTTTTATCCGACATCAAGTTTTGTCACTGCTGATCTAGCAATAGTGTTATCGCATAGCAGAGTGCACGTAATCGCGTTGCTGTTCATGGGGCTAAGAACACGAAAACTAGTATTAGAAATTGAAAGTATTATACGTACGTTGACCGGGGCACATTTTTGCAATCCATTGAACGACATTGAGCGTGTCTTGGCATCAAACGTATCTTCCGACAATGCCGGGCGCGATTCATTGGCCGTCAGGCAGGATGTTCCCCTTTTCACCAGAGAGAATTCAAAGCGATCCCAGCTGTCGCGCGCGCCGCACCATCGGAAGTACCTACTCAACACTTGGTGCACATGCTCGTGCGTGTCTTGTACGATAACATGACCGGAAATAATCAACTTTTACACTTTTGTCCTCTGACTTCTTTCAGTCGATCAATTTCAAACCATATATATATATTTATAAAATAAAAAACTCTCTTGTTCTATATATATGCAATATATGCAAAACTCGAGTTATTTCATATTCGAGTCCTCTATTTCATCTTCCCGACATGTCGACTGCTCATTTTTTGCAGATATTCACTTTTTCAAACAACACTCAAATAGCTTACAAAATCCTGAATGAACAATTTCAAAATGAAATGTTGTAATTTAAATTTTGTAAAAGAGTCTCCAAAGCTGATGCATATTACAAATTTGTATGTGAATGTCGATACAAAAATGCTGGTCTGTCAGCGACTTGGCGCGGATTAGCGCGAATTTTGTCCGCGGCTTACGTGGCGTGCAATTATATGCGCGAGCGAGTTCATAAACACCTTGCGTTATAGCTCGCCTTATCGCCGAGGTTCTCACGTGCGAAGCGTGGCGCTTCGCAAATTTCGTAATCTCCTATTGCGTATATTATCAGATTGTTTATCGCACCAACTAACGTGGGACAGTGACGAAACGGTTTTGTTATATGCATACGTTTTCAGCTTTTTCCATCTTTCTTAACCCTTTTGTTTGAGTTAGTCAATCCGGTTTAATTTAGTTTATAATTAACTCGACTCAAACACAATTAATTCAATCCTTTTCAGAAGCTGCATACTTTTGTTTGTTTGTCTTTTAATATAAGGTTTATCAAAGCACTGTGTAATGATCGAGTCTGCGTACCGCTTTCGATGCAATTTGATGTTTATTCACCGGTACGAATACGGCATTTTCCCCCGTGCGAGCGACCTTTATCAATTTTGAATCGCAGGAGAAAGCGCACTGTGACATAAATCAGTGGCGCTGCGCTGCGCTTCACATCACCGACAGTTATTACAGTTTTTATCCGCGATACCACAGCATTTTGAATAACAAGACAAATAGTAGAATACATATATAATAAAGCTTAAATAATGACCTTGAAAAGCACAGCACTGTTTATGCGAGAAACTGGTTGGTGAATTTCGGCCCGGCGCCAAGTGTCGCTCGTTTTCTTCCTCTCTTCTGTTACTTTCGTTTTATCAATGATGAGATTGTCATGGCGCATTCCATTACCCATCCTGAATTGCGTTGTCCTTGAAATCTTGAAATCTAGCACGTGTAAAACGGTGATCTCTTTTTGAGCGAAAGCCACCAACTCATCTATGACTGCGTAAACTCAGTGCATGATAAGTCGCAATGTTTATGCGTCATTGAATTTTATCCCAATTTCTTTTTGATTCTAATATAAAAATAGTTGATCAATTTTAACCACTTTTGATAAAAACGGGCGAGGTTACTGAAGACTCACTTAACTTTAAATGACGGAATACAAATTTGTCTAAATGTAAAAGAGAAATGAGAAAATCGCGTGATATAGTTTGTTTTGTACAAAAATTAAAGATAAAATTCTTTTAGAAAGTTAATTTTTAAAAATTTTTTTTTTTATTTCGACAGATATATATTTTTTTAGTTTGACAATTTGTTAAAATTTGTTGATTCCATTGATGAATTGTATTTTGTATTTAGGTTGGCGATGGCGGTATTATCGTTTTGGATAACAGCCTGGATTCGTCTAATAGTGAAGAATCTGAGTGGGAAGTTTCAGCCGGGCCACCTTCACCTTGTGACGTTGCGTTTTGCAATGACAACATCCTCATCAATGGTAGAAGTAACCTTTCTAGGCAACCAAGGAACCACAAGGTAATCATCTTAAAACCAAAACATGACCAATGCAATAATATAATTTCTTTTTTTATTTCAAAATAGCATATTAAATTATGTATCGTCCATTTCACAATTTTGATGGATCGAAATGAAAAAATGATGCGATTAACACAGAATATAACTATCTCCATTTTATTACATTGCTGATACAGAAATTAAATGAATCAACTTTGTTTTTAATTCATGTGTCGTATGTTGAAATAACTGGCATGCTGTGAGTGCTGATTTTGTGAACCTTTTAACCTGTTCATCATCATGTATTGAACAAATGGTTTAGAATTTGATCCGTTCGCTTAATTTGTTAGAGCGAAATAGAATAAGTCAGAGCCAATGTCTCTAAGCGCGAATACCGGAAAATTGAAACTTTTCATTCGAAAGTGTTGTTGCTCCAATGGGGAATCCATCCGACAGCTCGGATAACTGCCAATTATGCATCATGTTCCAATCGGTGTACCGATGAATTAAAAGTGAAAAGATTGTGTGTTTCCTCTCTTTAGTTTGTTCTATAACCTATTGACATTTACCCAATTATTAAATTTTTTTAAATCAAATATTTTGTTTCCTTTTTTTTCACTATACAGATCAAAAATATAATTTAGTAAAATTCCTTACTGATTTTAAAAACACGATTCATTCATTTTTGGAACCGCTTTGTTCCATGTTTTCTAATTAAAAAATGTCACATAAAAATAACGAATGTACAAAAGATGAAAAATTTATACACATATATGTACAGAAAAGTTAAATTTTACTAAAAATCCAATAAATTCTTGTGAAAATAAAGAGGTTATGAAGATGGAAACACAATCAATATTTGAAATAGTTATAGTTTTATCATTCTTGATCATGCTGTAGGATATACTGATATTTTTCGTATATACCAAATAAACATTAATAGCAATTTAGATTAATTACGAAATTGTTACAGTTAATGAAATCCCGAATAAATCCTGGAAATATGGGCAGAATATTACTCAAAGATTGTTGGGTAATGTCAAAAATTAGAAATTGTTTCAATATTGCCTTATACTGGTTATGCAATGTCAACACTGCCCATAATATACATAAATTAAACGATAAACATGATCAGGTATCTAATTTTTTCATCAAAACGGAGTTTGATAATTTTCTTAAAAATTATTTACTTTTGTTTTGTAATTTAGTTTCATTGTATCACATTTCCGTAGACGATCTTGTCAAACTAAAAATGATTTTGTAACTTTTTTAGTTAAGATTTAAATCTTTAACTTAACACTGGATAAAATAAAACGCCTACATCAGTCTTATTTTACCACTGAAAACGTGGTAAAAGGACACACTATAAACACAACATATGAATAGATGAGCTAGACAAAGGCAAACAATATCTCGGATTACTTTGTTTACCTTATACGTTTCTGTATTTAGTGTCCTTTTTTTGGCTTTCAGTATTAGAAGGCAACACTGATTCAGTAGTTTATTTTTTCCAGTGTACAAGAATAGAAAAACATTGTAAACTGCGGACCATAACCTCAAACACAACATTTTCCTCCAAATTACAGAAAATTTTACTATCAACGGAACATTTTCACTTAATTTCGACTAAATGTTGTTATGTTTATGGTAATTTTTTGTAGGAAGCTTTATCGTCCGCGCTTCGATAAGAATCATAGTAAAATTTGATGTATAGTATTTCTATCCATGTAGTGCCAGCATTATCATGAAAAACTGAAAGATGGTAAGATTTAAAAAACCCTGTTAATGTTGAAAAAGCGACAGAAGAATGGTGATCCATGGTAAAACATCATTTGTATGACATTGACGTGAACTTGAAATAAAAATGTAAATCACGAAACTAGGAAAATGTTAAGAACGTTACACAAGTATAGAATTTTGGTATATACATAATTACAAATATATATTAAGAACCATTTTTTTTATCAACACTTTTCATACAAGAACATTTTAAATGTCTATTTACACATTTGAATGACTAATTAAAAAATACAAATACTTTTTTTTTATTTGTAAGTTCATAGTTTGAAAAACGTTGCTCGGAGATAAAACCTTTTTTATATTCAAATTTATAACTAGATAAGAAAACAATTTTCATGGCAGACTTTTGTGATAATATTTTTTTTGATAGAAAATAGTTTTTTCAAAGACCAAAATTTCCAAAATCAAAAAAAAAAAAAAAACATTGTATCGTATTCAAAAGAGTTAGAATTTAAATTCCAAATTTCTATTAGAACAACTACTGTCACTTTTCAAGTGACAGTTTGCTCTGATAAGGATTTTATTTGAAGCTATCAATTTTTGTAAAATATTTTAAAACAACTTGGTTGTCTTTTTTCATGGAAATTTTAATTTCAATATTGCTTTCGCGCTTTTTCCGCAGACCCCCCCCCCTTCACCTGGCTTTGTTCCAATTCCGTGGATCTCCCCCCACCCCTGGGAAGACCCGAGAGCCCCCGAAAAGTTCCAAGTTCTCCCGGAAAGACCCGAGGGTCTTCGAGTTTATTAACTATACTTGTGGAAGAAACATTAGTTCCTCCATGTTTTGATTTATTGACAAATTTGCAGCAAGGTTCTAACTTTAAACTAAGATCAATTACTTAGTATAGAAGTTTTCTTTAAACAGTTTTTTTTTACGAAAACAATACAATAGAATATAAACGTTAAACTATTTCACTGTTAGGTGTTCGATAAAATTTTTCCCCGCAGGGTCATAATTGCTTGCATTTATAACGTGTAACATTTTGTTTTTCCTTCAGGCTATATCTATTTTAATCAATTTATAAATTCTTAAGGTAGACATTAATGAAATTTTTATCAACATATTATAATCAAATGTAATATAATAATAGAAATAATTCACTTAAAAATTTGTGCGAAACATACTAAAAGAAAATGGTTAAGTTGTCCGAGCATATCTACTTCTATATCACTGAAGCCTGACAGAAGAACATTTTACTACTTCAGTAGAATACTCTTTAATAGAAATGTGACCTGTTTTTAGAATAAAGTAACGTCCTATCTAAATGCATTTTACAAAATATGAAGAAATAAGACACATAAGCTGCATAATTAAAATTTTTTTGATATATTATGATGAATAGCATTCATCGTATTTTTAGTATTATGCTTTATTGTAGTAAATTGGTACACTTTTTATGATTGTAATAATTGTTGATCATAATTACATTAATATTAAAGTTAAAGTATGTTTGGACGATCAGACTGATTTTTAAGTCTGAAAAATATTTGATAAATACTGAAATAATAATAATCATCATAAAAAATTTAATTAGAAGTTTATATGTAATTGAGAAATAAATAAATTTGATAAATTGCATATAATATTACTGATTAAAATTTCCATGCCAACTTATAAATAAGTCATAAAAACAATTTTTGGTTTCACAAAACTTTTGTATAGCATTTACGTAAAGTTTACAAAAACTTAAAATTAAAAAATCGAATTATAAAAATAAATTATATTCAATAGAATGATCCTACATAATAAAATAATGTAATAAAATGAAATCATTTACATTTTTACAAATGAAACTAACTAAAACTTTATTTATCATTAGATTCATTATTAGTTAGCATTAATTTTGAATAAGATATTTGATTTAATTCGTTATTCAATGAACAGAATACAACTATATTTTGAAGAAAATTAAATTGAATACACTCAGAAAAATATTTTGTAAAAACTGCTATAGTTTATGGGGATGCGGCTACATCAAACATTTTTCTAATATTTTCCTATAATAAACTATAGAAAAAATTGTATGAATCTTATAGGACTTCCTTCAAAAAATTAAAAATTCTTATTAAAATCGTTTTTTTTTAATATACAAATAAGAGTATACAAATTCAAACAACATCCACACGTTGTGATAAATCTCATATGGATGAATAAAATACTTTATATTTATAACTATGATAAAGTAAATATTTGTGACGGTATATTGCAAAAGTAGCAATGTATATTCCGATAGACTCGAACGTTTTTTGTATCTGTTGCTTATTGTATCCCTTGAAGGTAATATAAAAATATCGAAACATATTTCACATGATTATGCTTACATCTTGCACCAGCTATTAACAATAAAATGTTAAAAAAGTTATTTTCACCAAAATTTAAGTATTTTCGCGGATATTTCTTATACCATGATAAAAATATTTGTTTAAACATTTTTTGTCTGTATATGGATATTAATCACATACTTACGATAAGCATTCTTATATTTTTTGATATCATATTTTTGTTTCATAAAATGAATTAAATTTTTTGAACATGTCAATTAGTGCAATCATTTTGCAAAATTTTTATATCCGGTAAAACATAATTTGTGTTAGCTCTACGTCTTAGTTCCGGGTTAATATTGGAAACATTTTTGTTCAATCCTCTTTGTTGTTCCGCAATCTTATCTGATTATCTGCATACCTACTACGTAATAACGACTTCTCTCGTGTTTGCATCAAATGTGAGATATTATTCAACACCTCAGACACCCACGGTTGCGTGGGTGTTAGCTAGACACTGTTTAACGTCAAGACTTTGCAGTGCGAATAAACGCATAAGTTCAATTATCGACTAGCCACTTTATCAAAATGATATTTTGATCAAATATCTTACTTCTAATAGATCGCTTTTGAATGAATAATTTGCCACCATAATATTCTTTAAAATTTTGAGATGTAACAAAATATTTTATTTTACATGTAAAGGTTCCGGTGCAACGTTACACGTCTTACTTAGACCCTAATGATCTGGCTAACGTGATAAAATAATTAAACACTTCCTTGCATCCGGAATAATTAGCACTTAGTTTGTGAGGTACTTCGTGCAATAACAAAGCCTATTTATAGATCATTAAAAATGGTGGGCGTAACAAGCTTTTCTTCCAGTCTAGTGAAATGAATAACGAAGAGAGTGAAAATCACCGCACCATGGAGCACTGAACAGCTTAATGTTTTTTTCTATCGATTGCAATTTTTTAGTAGAAGAAATAAGCACCACCATATTTGAATGTTTATTGCTAAACTAGCCAATTTTTTTATAACAACAAAAAAAAGTGTAAAAGTATATATCTCAGTGACGCTACTAATTATCATTTCTAAAATTAATACTGCAAAATTTGAATGTTTAGACAAATGTAAATGGATATTTTCGTTTTTGTTCACAAATAAATGGTGACCTTTAGAAAGTAAACAATACATATTTAATAAATTTGCAGTTATTTCAGGATAAATCTAATCTATTTGAAGTTGAAATGATTCTCACTCGTCAAATTTAACGGTTATGATGGATAAAATGATCAACTATAGAATTAAATCAATCATTAATTACATAGCATTGCTGATTATTATTAGGTTTAAAAATGGCCTTGATTTATAACGGTTCTTTTGGAATGTACTTGTCGAGCGACTAAAGGGATGGTTACAAAGTTTGAAAATACAGGGTGCCCTTGGCAAAAATGTAAATGTAATGTTGTGCATGCCTCGAAGGATTTTCGATGTGCAGCGAATCGCACCAATAAAGAATAAACACGCTCGCTTGTAAATTCTTCGACTGAGTAGTAGCGAGCAGTCAGTGACGCTCGAGTAACGCAGAGAGGACGAAGAAGACCAGATCGCAGATAAACGCGATCTACAACCTAGGCCAACAGTAAAACACAGTCAGAATAAACCACTCGACGATTTTGCTCTCATAAGATATGAAACTGCAAACTGTCCAATAATTTTGAAACAAACAATAAAATGTTGAATAATTTTGTCGTTTTATAATAAAAATAAAAGTATAAAATCTACAGTTTGAAGGTGATTTCAATTCAAAAAGATTTTCAATATTTTTGGTTCATTTTGAAGTTAAAAAATTATCATTAATTTAGTATAGTAAGTAGGGTGGTCCAAAAAATGAAAAAATTTGAAAAAAAAAGAGTGCACCCCCTGATTTAATAGTAGTCATAGAAAAAAAATTTTTGGTGCGAAAAAAACCGAAAAAAAATTGAAATAACCCGTGCCCCACGCGATTTGAATTTTAAATAGAGTTTAACATGGTTTTTCATCACATTTAGAGTCGCAACGTAATAGCTCTTCAACGTTACATTATAAAATTCTAAAGATGATGTATATAAAGGTTTTTGGGATCGGAGAATACGAATTTGACGTTAAAAAAATTGTTTGACCCTTGACAGCTGTCAAAAACGCTGTCAACGAAAAGATATTAATTTTTTTCTATAAAGTAACACGTTTTATGACTTCATATAAAGTTTTTGAGGTCGCTAAGCACGAATTCGATGTCAAAAATTTAATTTGACACTTGACAGCTCTCAAAAACGCTGTTACCAAAAAGATAATGTTTTTTTTCCATAAAACAATATGTTTCATCATTGCATATAGGGTTTTTAAGGTCGCTGAACACGAATTTGATGTCAAAAATTGATTTTGACACTTGACAGCTGTCAAAAACGCTGTTGATATCATAAAATTGTGTGTTAAAGTAAATTTTATAATGTTAATAAGTAGCAAAAATTAATTTGGACAAAAAAAATCGAGAAATATAAAACCGCATACAATTTTTTATTATGTATTTTTTTTATTGGTTCGATCAAGTTTAATTCGATGTTTAATATCTAGAAATGATAAAATATTAATGAGTATTATTGAATTCAAAAATATGCTTTAAATAATGCTTCAAAATTGGCGCTAATTTTTTTCCCGTATGCGGCGCTAGTATCAATTCGTGTCTGCTGTGGGACTAATAGACTTGTAAATATAACTTCTGCAACTGTACCGGCCATGCGTTTCACGTGTTAATCATGGAGCTGCCACAGTTACGTCAAAATATATTTTCATTCGGTGATGTGCATGTGAAAATTGAAGGAAATAAATTGCCTAGCAGTTTACAAGCGATGAGATTGCTTTTTTTTTATTTGCGGATCGCAAAACAGGATATTGAATCAAGTGTAAGTGCGGTCATTTATGAAGTTCAGTTATTTTGGAAGAAAGCTGGAATTCCGACGCAGGAAACACACCGATGCAAATTCAAGCTTCTTAAACTTTATAATGAGTGGCGCAACTTGAGCAAGCATCCCGACCGTAGTACAGCAAGGCAGGATCTTTTTAAGATGTCATTACAAAAGCTTTTTGATATTGCTAATGGAAACGTGATGACACTTATAAGTGACGAGCAGAAAGAGTTCCTGATTAATCAACGTAAAGATGAACGAATTGGATACATCGCCAATATACGACCAAAAAATGATGTTGAAGATGAGTTGCAATCTTCGTTCAGCCAAACAAGCTTGAGTTCTGCAGAGAAACAAAGTTTTATACATAGATTTGTATCACTTATACATTTATATATGAATGTTAATTTATGAACAAAATTATGATACAAAAATAATAATTTTTTCTCACAAAATTTTATTTATGAACCCATTGCCGTTGACGCAATTATAACCTTAAAGTTTGTTCACATTGTGAATTTTTAATTTTTCTTGCATGTTTTCAAACAAAAAATGAAAATATTATGTTTTTTTGCATTCTTTATATAACAGTTTTTTCTTGAAAAGATTGTTCATTTTTGCTTTTTTAATCACGTTTATAAATAATTAAAGATAAATTAAACTTCATTCCACCAGTCCACACACATGTAAAAAACTGTCAAAAAACAGAGATTAGTGTTGTTTTAACGCTAATCGGTTGATTAATTTTTGTATGAAAACATTATTGTCATAACATGCAAATAAAAAAAATCTAAGCAACTAGTTTCTTCCTTATTATTTGAAAATCATAATGTTTTTAGACGAGTCGCCGAAATACTTTCCAAGTCAGAAGACAGTGCAGTCATCGTCGAGTGGTGATCTTTACGAGCCTGGACCTTCTCAACCAAAACGGAAATTCGTTAATATAATCGACGAAGATGTAGTAGCAGCATCAGATCGCTGCAGCATCACGGATAGACAAGCTGCTCACGTGATAACAGCTGTTTGTAATAGTTTAAAAGAAAATCAATTTTTATCAGCGAATCTTAACGATTTTTCTATCAGTAGATCAACGATTCGGCGTCAAAGACTTCTTTTGCGAGAATCGAAATGGGAACGAATTAGAAAAGAATTCGGCGTTAGCAAATCAACCTTGTATGTCGTTAATTGGGATAGGAAAATTCTGCCCAATTTGCAAAATGTAGGTAATGTTGACCAAGTACCAATTGTCGTGACATTTGAAGGAAAAGAACAGTTACTAGGAGTACCGGAACTAGATAGTGGAACGGGATTGAATCAGGCTACGGCTATAAATGAAACTGTTTCTGACTGGGGTCTTAGCGAGTCCGTGAAATCCGTTTGTTGTGACACCGCTGCTACAAATTTAGGCCGCTTAAATGGTGCAGCCGTTCATCTTGAACGGTTATTAGAACGCGATTTATTGTACTTGCCATGTAGGCATCACATTTTGGAACTTGTGTTGAGATCAGCGTTTGAAACGGTTTTTCCCGTTACTAGAGGTCCGAATGTAACAATATTTCAACGATTTCAANCGACTTGGCCTCAAGTAAATAAGTCTAATTATAAGAGTGGGATGGAAGATGAAACTGTTTTCGAAATGTTGCATAACAAAGTGCAAATTATCAAACAAAGTGTCACGAACCTACTTAAACAAAACTTTCCTAGAGACGATTATCGCGAATTTTTAGAGCTTGTTTTGGTGTTTTTAGGTAACGCTCCAATCAATTACGAATTTCGAAAACCAGGTGCCGTTTCTCATGCCCGATGGATGGCAAAAGCGATCTACACTCTAAAAATTTTCATTTTCAGAACAGAATTCCAATTGAAAAAAGCAGAAGAAAGAGGCTTGCGGGACGTTTGTCTTTTCCTTACGATTGTTTATGTCGAAGCTTGGTATTTCGCACCAGTTACCCAAAAAGCACCAAATCAAGACTTGAAGTTACTGAAAAATATCGACACTTTCAAGTCAATCAATCAACAAATTGCGAAAAATGCGATAGGAAAATTCACTAATCATTTGTGGTACTTGAGTCCGGAAACATCTGTTTTAGCGCTTTTTGATGAGGACGTTTCACTTGATGTCAAATTAAAAATGGTTGAAAATTTGAAAATTTCGCAAGAAACCTACGACGAATTATTAACTGCTACGGATGAAGATTGCGATTACGATGGCGAACCTACTCACACTAAGCGATACGAAACTCAGAACGTTAGAGAGTTATTGAACAAAGAAATTGACTTTTTTGTAAACACAGAGTCCTTAAACTTTTTCAAACGATTCAATCTTGAAACTAACTTCTTAGAGAAACATCCATCTGAATGGCAAAATGATAGTGAATATTTAACCGCTTTGAATTGCGTTCAAAATCTAAAGGTTGTCAATGATTGTGCCGAAAGAACAATTGCAATACATATTGCAAGTTGTAAATGACCACCGCAAAAAACATCCTTCAACTGTTTAACAGAACGGTGAACAGCGCAATAAAACTTTTGTAAAGATTAGTAATTAAGAATTTTCCGTATGTGATAATAAAAAATCGTTAAACTGAAAATCATCATTGTCTTATTAATTAAATTTGAAAATTTCAATTCTCGGAAACCTTTTGAAGAAAAAAATTATATTCTTGTGAAAAAAAATTATTCTCTTTTTGTTGACAGCGTTTTTGACAGCTGTCAAGTGTCAAATTAAATTTTTGACATCGAATTCGTGCTTAGCGACCTCAAAAACTTTATATGAAGTCATAAAACGTGTTTCTTTATAGAAAAAAATTAATATCTTTTCGTTGACAGCGTTTTTGACAGCTGTCAAGGGTCAAACAATTTTTTCAACGTCAAATTCGTATTCTCCGATCCCAAAATCCTTTATATACATCATCTTTAGAATTTCATAATGTAACGTTAAAGAGCTATTACGTTGCGACTCTAAATGTAATGAAAAACCATGTTAAACTCTATTTAAAATTCAAATCGCGTGGGGCAAGGGTTATTTCAATTTTTTCGGTTTTTTTGCACCAAAAATTTTTTTCTATGACTACTATTAAATCAGGGGGTGCACTCTTTTTTTTTTTCATTTTTTGGACCTCCCTAGGCCCCACGTCCTGTGGCAAAACACAGTTTGTCAAAAAATGTCTCCAGAATATGAATTCTGTCTGCGATACGAAATT
>JAAMPD010000761.1:0-37392 GCA_025266255.1 Trissolcus basalis | reverse complement strand
TTCTTATAATGGAAAATCCTTAAACGGACAATTACTGGTACATTTACCCTATTCAAATATTTTAGGGTTGAATGGAAAAAAAATTCTGATCGCACAACAGTAAAAATCTATCTCCTCCTTCATTTTTCCAAACTGAATGCTGAAATTTGGTAGGAATGAATAGAATTAAATGCTCTACAGACTGTAGGTGCGTTTTTTTGAAAATCAAGCTTTTTTTCATGTTTTGATATTTTATTTCTGAAACAACGGATGATTCAACCCCAATTTTTGCACCATTCAATTCCTCGTCCTCGAAATACCCTAAATTAATTTTTTGGTAATTTTCAGACCACTTGGTGATAGGGCTAAAAATTCACCTCAGCCCCCCCCCCTTAACGTGTTATACCAGACACACAATAGTCAACAATGGTTGGTTGTATTTATATTCCTGTTCCGTATAGTTTCATTTTCGCGGAACTACGACAAGTGAATGGGCTAATTTTCGTATAGGTTTATAAATGAGAAGTCTATTGAATTATTCGAATCAGATGTATTTTCGAATAACAGTTCTAATTACATATTTATAACGCTATGAACGCTTTGAAGTACATTAATCACAGTCTCTCGTGTTATTCATCGTCGTAATCACACACATTCAATACACAAAAATAATTTGAAGAAGCACCTCTGTACATGGCGCCTGATAGAATTTGAGATAACTCTCATGCGATCAAACACTCATACCATGTTTCATCATACACTCGGTAATAAATTAGCAATTCTTGATAGATCCCAAAAATTACAATAGAATCCGTAAACTGATTGAAACAACATTTTTGAATTACATGAGAACAAAATTACGGTGCACGCTTATAAAAAATGTGTCTTGTCGATTGTTTACAGCTTATGGTCCGCTTTTCGCATCCATAACAAAATTCGAATTTTGTATACTATAGAAATCTACGAGGCATATAAAAAAATTACAGCCGGAAAATTTTAGAGTTCGGTCGCTTATATAATCTAAAGAGATTTTTAAATATAAATTAAAGTTTTGACAATAAGCGAATTGGCAAACTTTTACCTAATGATGAATAATTGTAACCTTTCAATTAATTCAATTTAATGTGCCGTTTGCGCTGATTTATGAAAAGAATAATGACATTAATACTCTACAATGATTACTGTATAAATTTTGACTAAACAATTTTGCAGTAAAATTTTGTGATTATAATAATAGACGCTGAGTTATAAAATTCAATGGACGTTTATTTGGTTTTTGTTGCAACACATGTCGATATAAAAACGCAGAGACAAAATAAAAAATGGTCATTCTCTCAAGAGAGCGAGCTATAAAAACATTTTTATAAGAAAAAATATTTCGTCAATGTTCTATTCTATAAATACACGGCAATACGGTCATTCGAATAAAACTTGATACGTCACAGAAGTGTTGTTGTTTATATTGGCTGCCGATTATTTTTAGCCCTACGTCTGTTACACGACACGCATCAGCTTCGCTCTAGAATAATTTTTTCCCCAACTCTTTGTGTGCCGACTGTTTACAACAAATTTTTCAAACTCGTCTAAACAAAACGCAATAATTCATTACATGAAATATATATATAAATTAATTTTCTTCATTTTTATCCATAACAATAAAATTTGATAGCATATAATTATTCGCTTGCAGTCTCTAGATATGATATCGTCTTATGATTTCAAATTGTTCAACAAACACAAAAATAAAAAAAGTTTACGATAAAAAAAAGAAAAAAAAAAACGTTTTAGATTTTAGGTTCAGGCGGGGGTAGAGGTATCGCTTGCTCGGAGATGGGTGTCGATTTTTTCGTCTTCTTCACTTTTTTGGGGCTCTTGATTTGACTAACTTCCATTTCCTGTGTCTCTTGTGGTACCTCAACACTCGTCGGCTGAGGCTTTTCCGCAGGTTGTTCAATTTCCGCTGGCGTTTCTGATGGCTCCTGCTTCACGTTTTCAGCTTCGATGGCTTTTTGTTCACAAGGCACAGCAATAGCTGGTTCGGTGATAACGGTTTCTTCGGCATTAGCTTGCACCTCCATTGGCACTTCCGGCCCAGCTTTTTCGGTCTGGTCGACCAAAGGTGCGGAAGCTTCTTCGTTTTTCTTATCAGTCGTGACCGGTTGTTCTTCTTGCATCTCCGTTGGTACCTGAGAAGTAATTGTTTCTAATGATTCAAAAACATTTGATTTTAGTAGATTGTTATTTATGAAAAAATGTCAGGCAAAAATTATAATAGCCATTGTTATCAACTCATATACATTTTTTCAATTCGATATTATTCCATCTTTGCAATGATTATTTTCAATATTTTAGATTTAATAATATGCGTTGATTGTAATGGCGGAAAAATGTAACTAACTATATTAAATCATCTGACATCTTACCACTTCTCTCCGATTAGGAAAACTAAGAACAAAAATTCTTCTTTGTTACAAAAACCAACGAGTGTTCTAAATTTATTATGTTTTTTTTTATTTTTCTTTTTTATATTCTGGTATTCATACATTTCTATTAACTTTTTGTATAAAAATATTATAACTTTGATCAAAATAAATTAATAATGTAGGCGATTGTGACTTATTTGTACATATACTACATGCGACCAAAATTAAAATGTTATAGTTGTGTTTAATTTAGTAGAATTTTAGATTACATTAATTAAGATGATAAAACATGCATTGTGAATAGTAAGTTATATACGAAGAATCTTGTTAAAAGTTGCAAGTCTTTATTATTCGTCTTCTTCTTATTTTAAAAGTAATCAAGACTTTGCTCCTTTTTGTCACAAGTACCATTATTAACTGTATGCTTGTTTATTTTTCACGAGGAAAAAAAGAGCGTTTAAACTCACCCAACGTCACAATTGCCTATACGTAGAGGATAAAGTTACGAATGGACAAGTGGAGGATTTAAATTGTAATCATTGATGTAAAAATGTTGAAACTAAAAAAAGTCACAGAACTTTATGTTAAATCATAAATTAAATTGTTTCTTAAATGATTAGTTTTTTCGAAAAAAGGAAGAGTATAGAAATTAATTTAAAGTTCTTTACTATAGCATTTTAGAGTTAAAAGAGTAAAAATGAGTTTCACATCTGAAGTTTCGACTTCTGAAGCTTTTGCATCAACGCATATTTAATTCTGGTTTCAAACAATTATTTTAATTAGCTCAATATATTTGTTAAAACTGATTAAATACCTCTGCCGGTGCGGGAGCGCAGGGTGGCATCGGTATTGCACTAGGTTGACTCTCATCCCCCTCCTGAGATTGAGATTCCGCCTCCATAGTTTCAGCAGGAACACTTTGTTCAATTTTCTGTTGGTCCTCTTCAATTTCGGCTTCTACTTTCTGTTGTTGTTCTTGTGGAAGAGGTACCTTAGATTCAAGCAAACTAATAGACTCCTGTATGCTCTTGATTGCATTCTTCCTCGCCTGCCTGACATTTTCTTTGCCCTCAGTTTCGATGTCGTCCAACTTGATCAATTCTCTAGTCAACATTTCGTCCAGGTAGATGTACTGTTTGTCCTGTCGAGACGTACCATTGAACTGTTTGACTTGTTCCGTGAGAGAATCAACTTCCTGTTGGACTAGGGCCACTCTCTCCAAGGGGTCTTTTGGTGGCGGCGGCTGTTTTGGTTTTGGTGGTTCCGCAGCCTCAGGCTGAGGTGGAGGTTGTGTTTGTTGTTGTTGTTGATGATGATGATGTTGTGGTTGTTGTGGATGTTGGTGTGCCTGCTGCTGTGAAGGGAAGTGTTGCTGATGATGAGGTGGTTCCTGGTGGAATCCTCGTGGCTTTTCATTTGGATGCTGTCTAAACTGTTGCTGACTGGGGAACGTTTGGTGTGGCTGAAAATGAAAAAACTTGTCAGTTGTCTTTTCAATTGTATGCTGATGAATTGTAATCAAACTCAATGTCAATCAAGTGGCTAATTTAAACAAGAATTTGGATTCAATTGGTGCAATAAAATTTTAAATAATTCAATCTACTATTCATCTCGAAACAAACTATCAATCCTCGTTAGAGGATAATATTCAGTCTTATGCCTCATTATTTAATCTCTAGATGTTTTTCACTGCTCATTATCTGCTCTTGTATTTGCAGCGTCACAATATTCTGACACACTGTTTTGAATTCAATTGCACATCTGATAAATCCGTCATTCAGTAACTAAGTACATACATCTGACATTAATAATTACAATTTGGCCATATTTTCTTAGTTGTGTCATTTTTATGAACTCAAACTTTAGTCATCATTAAAATAAACATCCTTCGTCGTTCGACAAAAATTCTCCAAGTACAAAACACGATAATTAATCTCAAATGAAACAATCATTCTTTACTTTTACAAATCTTATCATAAAACTTGACACACACCTGTGCGTGTCCAGAGCCCCATCGTGGACCATCGAACTCGTCTCTGTCTCTGTTGAAGAAGTGATCCTGAAACTCGGGAGGCCACTGACGGTGTGGTCTAGCACCAAATCCCTGACTGAACGCAGACGGTCTCCTGAACGTTGGCGGAGACGGTTGTCTTTGGAAAGTCGTGGGTTCAGGCTCGGGATTCTTTGGCAGCACCGGTGTGTCCCGACCTTCTACAAAGATTGGGATGTGTCTGACGTTGCTCTGTGGTTGAGGGGTTGGAGACTTTTCTTTCTGCTGTTGTTGTTGTTGCTGCTGCTGCTGCGGCGTGATCTCCACCTTAGAGACGTACCGGTTAGCATTAGGTGTTTGTTGTCTGTTTTCAGGCGGAGCGGACATGGACCGCTGGTTACGCTGCGGGTCCATCTCCATTTGACGAGCCTCGAATGTGCTCCTGGGAGTTCGCGCCTCGTGGCCGTTCACCGGCTCAGATTCCCCGTGAGAACTTGCTGCACTCGCACCGCTGGCAGCGCTACTGCCGCTAGCCTGGCTGCGTGTGTCGTCTTCCGGGTAGGTCTGGTTGCTTTGTCTTCGGTTCCGCAGAGGTCCCTGAAACGGAATGTCCCAAGGCGATCCTAACAGGTGATCTGCAAACTCCGGATGACGTGCTGCTAATTCGTCCAGGTGTGCCCGGATGTCGTTTCTCTGACCTAATCCTTTGTCTTCGTCAAATGGAAAGCCCTGAAAATGAAAAAAGTGCACAATTAAAATGTGTTATTCGTCAACTCTTATTTCGATAGCAAGTAGTAATGAGAACGAGAGCAATTGATAATAATAAATAGACAATAATTTAGGCATGATTTCAAACTGGTCTTGAATGGTTTCGTGTAAATAGATCTGTACAAACAACAGCCATTATTTATATGATACTGAATCACACACGACAAAATTCAAAGTACTTTTATGTCTGCTCCAATTTATTTTTAACCAGGTGTGCGGTTTTTTGTCCAGGAATATCAGACAATAAAATTAATCACGATCAGTTTTCTTTTTATTCATTACTTCGAATCTTGACAACGAGAATCATTGCCCAGGCTTGACCGTTAACCTTACGCTAATGGACAAAACAAGTTGAATAAAACAAGGAAGGATTGACAAGTCGGAATGAACGTATACGGATTTTTGAATTGACAATCAACTCTGGTCTGCCCACGCGGCAATTTTCAACGCGAGCGGTGCGTGTCTATCCTCTTCAGCCTTTCAGATGAGATAGAAAAAAAAAAAAAATCCGCGGACTTACGTAAACGAGGAATAAAATTGAGCCGCGACAAATTTCGTTATCGCGAAAACAAATTATCCCGCAAAACTTATTAATAACTATTACCGATAATCGTGAGTCATTGTTTTTACAAGGCGTTTTGCATTTGAAACCAAAAATGTGCTAAACAATTGTCAAAGAAAAAAAATGTCTAATTTTCTTTTTCGTTCTTTTGAACCCCTTGAACATTTTATTTGTATTCTAGTCGACGTTAAATTGTAATTTGATTTTTTGATGTTTACAAGATTCGATGACCAATGACATCAAGATTTTTGTAGCGTAGGCGTGATTGCGCAGACGAAATTTCGTGTGAAGCAGCAGTGTCCACGATGACGAAGAGTGTTTGAAAACACTGAGCGGACTTGAAACTTGTCCAACCTTGAAAAAGGTCGAAGAAAACTATCGGTCCAGTTGGGAGTTGAAATTGTGAACGCTCGAGAGAAACTGATCGTGGCAAGATAATGACCCTCGTGACAATCAGGTCAAGGTTGCGAATCGGCCGTCTCTTATCAAACGAGATGAACGGTCAGTGCACGTCCGCAAACTTGACATGACTTGTCATTATTTATAGCGGTGACTTTAACGCCGACAGAAATGATTCCAGTTGCTAATTGCATAATCGCGTTTTTGTTCACGCAATATTAATAAACAAATTAACAGCCTAATCATAATTTGTTATCATTTAATAATTATTCTCGTTCCATCCAAATTTGTTGGTCAATGATTCAGACTGGTCCAATAAGTTTGATTGGAAATTTTTGAGCAATTAAAAAAAACAATTTCATGTTGCACTAATTCCTTTGTATGAAAAAATGAAGGTATAATAATAAAATGTCCATGAAATCAGCCAAATAGACCCAAACAAGGCTGTTATGAAGCCCACAAAATGGACTTGGTTTCAACCACCCACGAACATATTTGGCAGTTGGAAACAAAGGCATGAATTAGCATAATGCTAACGCACGAGAAAAAAGAAAAAAAGCTCAACCGAAAACAAATTTTGTGTGTGTTTTTTAATACCTATACGCAAAGCGCAGTGTGTCACCCGGATAAATACACCGAACGATATTTTAACGTTATTTATAACTCGCAAACTTTAGTCTCATGATAAAACTCAAATCTTGCAAATTGATCAAAATAAACTAATACTAATGAGAGCTTATGAGACGAAAAATAAATTCATCTCTATTCATGAGATTGTCTCTCAGGAAAATCTCGTTATTTTTCATGTTTTGTAGAAAAAAAAAAAAAAAAAAATACTGTGTGTTAAGATGAAAATGAGAAGAAAAAACGAAAAAAAAGTGAACATTCTATATAATGATGCTAACAAGATGACATGAAATAATATTTACAAAAAATAAAGGTAACCTTAAAACAGCAACGACGAGGTTTTGAATGAAAAGGCAAATTTTTTGCGAGGCCTGTGCGCATGAACAGAGGAACGAGAAACTGACGGGTTCGCGAAAAAACGAATTCGCGCCGGCTTTCTAGAAGCTCGTGGAAGGTGCGTCAGATCGGAGCAGCGCACGGAATCATCCGAAATCGATGAGCAAGTTTGTAAATAAACATTGAAAATGATGGTAAACAAGAACAGACCGAGGACAAATTGTTTCGGACGACAATCTAGACGGCTGTTGAGGGGCGGTTTTTCTTTTTTGCTTTTTAACAGTTTTTGAGTTTTGTCTGTTCAACTTACGCGGTTCAAATTGAGTCCTCGTCCAAATTCAGTTGCGTTGTCCAAGATGACAGGCGAGTCCATGATCGAATTTGGAAATGTGATTATTCCTGTTTTGCTCGTCACTGCGCGCGAGCCTAATCGGGACTTTTTCGCGTGTTATACGTGTGTTCGACAAGCGCAAAAGAGAAGCACAGCTTATGCTATAAAGACAAAAATATATAATGCAATACCATGAGACACGTGACACGGAATTTTCGAACCAAAAACAATATTTCAACTACAAAAACAGAGACTACTTTTTTGTCTCTCACTCTCCTCGCTCTCTAGCTCTCCCTCTCACTCATTCACTTCCATATTATCTTTATAATAAAATCAATTCTAAAAGTAGTCGAATGTTCCAGTTAGAGAAATGTCAAAATCCGTGATTTATTTTTAAACAAAACGGAATGTCAACATTGCCCATTCCTCTCACTGGAACTTCTGGATGATTTTCCTTTCACATGACAATACAGAATGGAACAAAAAAAATGTCACACGTTTGACAATTACCAATTGTGATTTTTGCAATTGCGTTGTTTTTGTTTGTAAACAGTTGAGTTTGCTTTCGTATACACACACTTGGTCACAAAATTTGTGAAGATAATGCGAATCCAAAAGATGCACTGAGCATCAAACACTATCGTCGTCTCAAATCGTACTGACAATACCGCAAATGCTATGAGAGCAAGAAACAAGATACTTCAGCTTGTGTGAAACCACGTGACAGGTGGCGCGCATGCGCGTTGCTAATTTCTTGCACGCACGAGAATATTCGAGCAGTTTCGTGATCAGTTTTTTCTGTTGCTCTGATGTTGCTCGAAATTTCGAGATGGCGTTGCGTCTGCGCATGTGCGAATCGTGGGGCGCACGTGGGTGCCCGGAGGTGCAGCAGGGTCAGAGGTAAACATTCAATTTTGCAGCCTCTTTTTATGGTCGTTTTTTAAACGACTACTATTGTTCTCGCGTTATTTTTATTTATTTATTTTTTTTTATTTGCAATTTATGAAAATTGCAAATTATTCAAGACCTTCCTCTGCACTGCCCCGGAAATTGTCATAAAATATGGGTAAAATGATAAGTTACATGATATTGACACATAAAATAATATGGTATCAGTTGTACAAATAAATGTTGAGATTGAATTATGGATTGTGTATTTTATTAAATTGTTATTATCATTGCCTTTCGATCTGTACGTCATAACAAATTGTCACACCTCTTTTCAGGCGTCGTACGGTACCAATAATTTGCACATGCTTTTGCGCTGTGAGGTCAATTTTTTACCAAGACTATTTATCAGCTGATCAATTGGAAGGATAGGTAATTAAATAATGAAAGGAAAAGTAATTAAATTCGCTAAAATGATATCAGGTATTTTTTCAATCTAATAAGATCGTAATCATTTTGCAATTTGATTTTCAGCTGATTAAATAAAGGGAGAGCAAAAGTTGGAAAGCGATGCTGGTGACTTTAACATTGTCAGCTTATCCTTCAAACGGTTAGCCACAGAGCGCGACTGCTGCTAATTGAGTTTGTATCGGTATGAACTCATTTGCATATACAGATACAAAAGCATTTATTGAATGACTAATGTGACTCAACGCGGACACGTGTTTGTGACAGAATTACGTTCGCTCGAGGAAACAGAACATTTGATGAAAAAGGTGTGCTTTGAAATTCACCAGTGAAACAAATTTCACAGTCAAATGTGCACAGGATGCACACAATTTGAATCTCGTTTTACAATTAATTTTGTATTTTCGTAGACGTTATTGATTGATGCTTTCAAATAAATATGTTCGGGTTCAATTAAAAATATTTGCAATCGAAGTTATAGCCAGCCAGTGCTTTTCAGAGGTTGACCTTGTCGGGTATGCGTGTAAGTCGTTCGCACACGGCCATGGACGAATTTGCACCAATTTTTTCGCCGAATTATTTGTCTCTATAAAGACTCTACTTGACGGTATACGAATAATGTTCAACTTGACGTTTTGCACTTTTATGACTTAGTGTAACCATAAATTTTATCTTTTTTATAACATTTTGTTTTATTATTGACAAAATAAAATATTAATCTTATTTTGAGTGAGAAACGGCAATCAATCTTCGTAATGAAACACTTAGAACAAAAAATGATTAAAAATATGAAGATTAAAATTACTCAGATAAAGTTAATTGTTATGAATATTCATACTGTTATTGTTACTTGTTTTATTGCTGTTTTGATTGCTTTTTTATTCAAATGATAGAGATTTTGTTGTGTGTGCATTATTATTCGAGGCATTTTCTTGAAGCAGGTAATTATTTAGAACGGGCTATTAAAAGTATCGCATAATTATAATTTTATGCGGAAGTGAAAAGTGATCTCAAAACTGATGGATAAATTGGAAAGTTGAGGGTGTCGCCAAGCTGCGCTCCGTTTTATGGAACCTTGGACTGCACGTATGTGCTTGGATCTCGTCCAATTCATTCCGAGCCAAATAATGACTGCACTGCACGGTAGCAGCTTGTGAACTCCGATTATGTTGACAAAATAACGCCGGCTTTTCTCAGCTTTCCACCCGGACGCGTTGCTTGAAAAATACTCTGGTATATACGCGTAAACAAAAAACGTTATTT
The DNA here is from genome assembly GCA_025266255.1 of Trissolcus basalis. NCBI lineage: Eukaryota > Metazoa > Arthropoda > Insecta > Hymenoptera > Scelionidae > Trissolcus > Trissolcus basalis. Next base: position 27,358 of record JAAMPD010000761.1, on the reverse strand, counting down.
ACTTTGTCTCATAGAGCTCTTTCGCAATTAACTATACTACTTCTGCTATTTCCGGCTGCTTTATTTATGATCTGTGAAACGTTCTACTGTCGCTTCTATGACACATTTCATGATTTCTTCAATTTTTTCGTCATTCAGCTGTTATCAAACTGTACATCCTATTTGTCAGTCCACCACAAATTGAAGCGGCTTTTAGGGACAATTTTTTCGAAATATTTTAACGAATCTTTTAGAAGAATATTTTTACGAGAGAAGATAGTAGTTTTACAAGTCAATGATCTTTCAAAAGTCACGCCTATGTAGACACAAGTTAGGCTTTCTGCTGAGTCCCGAGCGAGTAATAGTGAATTGCGTAAAAAAACGCTTAGCGGATGATGACTCATATGGTGACTACCTGTGAGGAGGAGTTATGTAAGCTCACACTAGAAACCCATTTGCAATTCATATTTAGCGCTTGCCCTTTAAGATGGGCGAGCAAAGAAAAATTCGATCGATCGACTCAACGCGGTAATTATGAGATTACTAGACAAAAATCGGTATTACCAAAATAGCTAACCGAGTTCGTGGAAAATGAATCGTTTCGTCACTACAATATCGACATATCAACGATATGAAACCAAACTAAATCCGGGGCTAACAAAATCAGCACATGCATCGCACCAGACGACCTTTGGCAAATGTCTTGAGAGATGCTTGCGATACTGTTCCTCATTCCTTTTGTTGCAAAAACAAAACCTTCCCAATTCCTCCCCCCATTTTTCTCCCCTTGTTTTTTTTTGTTTAAGAAAAAAAATGACTTTTTCCATTATCAGAAATAAAATTACTAATGTGAAAGTTGAATTTTACACAAAATGAATTATTGATTCGATCAATTTCGTTCCAACAACTGGTTGCAATTTCTTATTCATTAATGCTCGAAACACAAAATTACTTGTAACATTTCAACGTTATTTTCTATGCGAGATAATGCAATGGCTTTTCTCACGGAAAACTGGTATGGTATGTGCGCGAATGTAAGGGAAAAAAAAGAGAAAGGAAAAGGGCAACGAAGCATCGAAGTGAGGCGTGACTCATGAGCAGATGAAAATTAACATAGTGCACAGGTATTTCATGATGTGATCTATCCCAGTTTTATAAAATGCCGTCAAATTTATTGCGCCAGAAACTAGGGGGCCGTTTTCCTGGTTCGTTTGCTGTATCGTCTGAAATCATCTATTTTCGGTTCTCCACGGCTTGGAACACTGCGAAGACAAACGTGCGCTATTATGAGTCAAAAACAAGTCTCATTCTTAGAGCTTGTAATTTAAAATGAATATTAAATAAACCAGTTGACCAAAAGAATTAATAAAATAAAATATAACAATTGTATACACAAATGGAATTCGATGCAAAATTATTCACAACCTTTCGATTTGGATATTTTAAGTGCATGGAAAGTATAAGATCTAGAGTAAAAAGATTCAAAATTAAACGTGTTCAAAAGTTTAAAAACTCTAATGATTGAACATTTTGTTATCATGGTTGATAAAAAGGCAAAACGTTTTTTTGAGACTAGCAATCGTTTTTGGAAGGCAATATAAGGTCTATCTTGAGAGATCTCGAATGTTCGTTCTTATATATAAAGCGAATGCGAAGTTTTCGTTCCTGCAATACTAATTGTCTGATAAAAATACATCACCAAGTGAAGATAGATGCCAACTGAGTCAGCGACCGATTAACCCCGAAATTGTTTATCTCTGACTAACAATGAATAGTATCATAAACCCTCCTGATAGGGTAGATAACGATGCGAAATAGGATCGAAAGGACCTTGATTGCTATAATCATTCCAGCCTATTTATGTAATTAGGCCAAATAAATTGGAAAATATTTTCAAAACATATTTTTTGTCAATTTTTTCATTGAAAACATATAGTTAGAAGAATAATAATATATTATTCATACTAGTATATATGTCACTTCTTCTTCTACTTCTGTTTATTCTACGTATATAGTAGAATAATTATAATATTGTGTGAACAAATGAAAAACGTAATATATTTCGAACAAGATGCTATCTCTTATCTTTAATTAAAAAAGACTAAATTTTTCAACTTCAACTCATTAATACTGTGTCACAATCGCCCCTCAACTAGCCCTATAAATGGTCTTTTTAATCAAAAACAAAAGCGCCTGTTTCTTGTTTGGGAATGCGTAATAAAACGGCAAGCTTAAATTTGAATCCTAGGGTAGCAAATGGGGTGAATTTAATAGCTTATAACGCTCCCAATTATTCCGAGTGACCATCTCCCTTCGTTGGATGTATTATATCAACTGCGAGTCGGTTTTGGCAGACACACCCTGGCCTTTTGTGCGCACAGCAAAATTGCAGATAATATAATACGAGGCGCGATCGAAACTAATCGAACGTCAGGATTCTAAAAAGGGATCTGCGTTCGAAAAGCCTTTTGCAAATAAAGAGATATCGACCAAATTATTAGATTTAATAAATATTTCAAGTGACTAAGTTGATTACTATATCCTGAAGAAACAACTTTGCAACTTAAAGTATTCTGAAATTAAGTATTTGAACAAATTTTGGTTGAGTCACTGACGCGCGTAACTTCTGAACCAAAACAGCACAAAATTCAGCTTCTACTTTAAGAAAGCGTGCCATAGTAGCATAAATGCGTGCCTCTGAATTTCATTGCTGTTTTGGCTTGAAAGGTGCCGTGTGTCGAACATTTCTGAGCATGTAGTTGCATATTTTCAGTATTATATAACAAAAGCTGGAACCCTTATGGAGAGCATTTCTATAAAAGCTTGTTATGAATAAACCGGCTGTTTCGAAAAATTAATATATTGATGATCCAAAAATACTTTATGATCACGGCTATAACAAAATTTTTATTTTTATTTTTATTTAAAAATTCAAACATTTGATGAAATCTAATTTCATTATATATAAATTTATCTTAATTACATGCGATATTTGCGTTTAACTATGTCAATAGCTATGAAGAAATTTTTCTACTTTTTAATCAAACCTATATGTATTTATTAAGAAATACACATCATTTTATGAAATGAAAATGACAAATTATTAGTAATTGCGCGCGTCATTTTTTGGACTCTACAACATCCGTTACTAATCAAGAAAACTAATATCGAGCACCCAAGCGTTTGATCTCTTTTTATATATATACTATTTATTTAATTCCTAATTTTTTATTCAAATGCATCCAGCGTAAAATCCGTTTGGTGTGGCTTACGCACACAATCCCTCATCAATGCATATTTATGCGCAAAAATGATGAGCAACTGTGGCTCATTTCTCAGAAACTTTTTTGAAATCAAAAAAATAATTTTAAAATATTCTTAAAAAATGCAGGAACACTAAGAAGAAGTATGGTCAGGTACAAAAAAATAATCGCGTAAGGAATGCTTTTGTTCAATTTCGATTTAAAATGTTGTCACATTTTGTATTGTGGTAAATAAAAAAAATAACTTATCGAAAATAATAATAATAATAATAATAATAATAATACAAACAAGCAGCAATGAAATCACCTCAATTTTTAGTACAAAAAATGATTTCGAGTGTTTGGCAACATTAAAAATAGAAATGAAAATCATATTTATATTTATTTGTATAGTTTGTTTTATCGATTTCATATCAAACTGTTAATCGGAGTTATTTTTATAAAACTTAACTCCGTTTCATTGAACTTGAACAATAAATAAAAATGATAAAATGTCATTCTTGCGTTGACGTCAATCAATTACTGTGTGATAAATGTCGTCTTCATTATTGAATCCTTATTAAATGATTCATAATTTCTTTTACAATTTTTTATTTGATTTTTTAATATTTCTTTGTTTTGTTAAATAACTTGATCATTTCACAAAATCATTCAACTGCACAAAAACAATTCTTCATGGATGAAAAATGTTTGGAAACGTTTTTGATGCCGAAATTCAATCCTATAGCACTACATGAGGGATGAAACACGTTTAATTTATTCAATTTGAAACTTGAAGAATAACTAATCAAACAGTTCGTGCCAATAATTCCTTGGCACACATTTCATTATTCAAATACTACTGAAGAGGTTTTGGCTTACATTTAACAAATACAAGTAGCAGGGCTCAACAGTCTTTTGACAATATGAGTGTTTTTTGACATTAACATTGTCAAATACGTTAACGCTATTCTTTTTTCTGGAAGTCTCTTAGAAAAAATACACGCAAATCGTAAATTTTTCTGATAAAACTATCAGCAAAGTCAAATCTCTTCCACTATTTTTAAAAAGATTTATCGATCCGACATGAATCAAGAAGTGTTTTTTATTCATTCAAATATAAAAAGCATTGCATTCGAGTGCATTGAAAACNTAAAATGTGTATTGATGTTACAAAAAAAAAAAAAAAAAAAAAAAAAACTCCATATAAATAACTACACGAAATGATAGGCGTATAGTAAAAGAATCTGCAGCGTCATTTTGTAAGTTAAGAATTAGTCATACGAAAATGTAATGGCGAGGGTTGTAATCAATAGCTAGAATCTCGATGAAATAATCGATCCTGTTAATTTTCTAAGTAAACGACTTTTCTTTGCGAGGGTATATATAAAATCATACACTCTGGTGGGATGTATGATCCTGCTACTATGATAAGAAAATCCAGAAATATTTATTAACGCTTGATTTCAAAGATGCTCAATGAAAGGGCATTTTTAATGAAAGAGAAAATTTTTCGATTTCATTATATTTTGAATATACTCGTTTAATAAATATAAATCAAAAGAAATTTATATCTTAGTGAGAAATCTTTTTTTTTTTTCTTCTTCTTATTGATTGGTCATAATGGTTAATTCTGGCATGTTAAAGTCAAGGGTCAGAAGTTTTCTTTTTGAAGAACAGTTGATAAATTGCCAATAGCTCCAAATATCCTTACTAATCCTATCCGATTAATCTACGAAAAATGTAAAGTGAAATTCGAAAATCAGAAATGCTATAATTTCAAATGAATTTACATTAAAAATTCTAAACGTTTACAATGTAATACCAATGTTTATAACTTGAGTGTTTTGAGTAATTATTGTCATTTACTAAGCACCAATTAATTTTTAAATAGCATATATTTTAATTTTATTATTTTATATTAAAACTATAATTCGTTTGAAAAATCAGTAATAATTGCACGTGCCGTTGAAGTAGTGTATACTTGAATAATGCGCGCTGATGGTAGTAAAATATTTTGTTTAATGAGCAAACATTTTCGAATGGATAAGATTCTACTATCATACTAAACGAAAAAAATTGTATTGATTGTCTGTTTCTTCACCTTTTGAAATTACGTTTTTAAACTCTTGCATTGTAAAATAAAAAAATTGAACAGCTAGAACATAAATCAGAAAAAATATTATTCACATTGAGTGCATGACAGTGACAATTTTTTTCTTTAAGTTTGTTATGTTCTGCTATGTTTAGCAAGTGAAAAAACAAATGATATTCAGTTAATTTAATCGAGAATAAGACCAGTTGAAATCAGCCTACTTTTTGAAGATTGTACAGTGCAGACATTATCATTCAGAAATGTATCGTAAATCTATAAAAAGGGTCGTTTTGTATAAAGTAAAAGTAATTCTCTCTGGGTGTCGAAATTGGACCATTCTATAAATAAAGAAATTAACATCACGAGCGGTTCCAAAACCGTGTATTCGTTCTTTACCTCTCAATCGAACAAGAAAAAAATTACTTTAGGATAATAAATGTCATTTAAAATAAAAAAGTTTAAAATTAATGCAAGATGAACTATGTAAAAAATACCCTAGGAAAATCGGCATGTCTTTCGAAGCTGTCCCTCGCAGGTCGAGGCTCAAAAAAACTATTGTTGTCCTCGTCGAATTGCTGTTTAATTTTTTGCAAAAGATCATTTCCTGATTTGTGTCGCAATCTGTCACTCAGTTTTGGATTTTCACGATAGTAATAAGACATGATCGCTTACAAAACTTATAATTATTTACAGATGAACACTTTTACTTTCAGCACTTGACCTATTGCACCTGCCTATAATTTTTAAACACAAATCGCAAATTCTAGAACTTTCAGAAAAAAAAATTTTTTTTTCAACACTTTCTCTTTTTTCTTTCCGTTTGCTGAAATGGCAAGTAACTATTCGTCAGCTTCCAGTAACTGCGACGACATTGCATGTCGTTCTCGTATGTCACGCGACATCATACTAAGCGGCTCTGCACGCTCGGTGTGATGCTTTGGCACGCATGCGCAAACTTTGTCTCCCAATTTAAATGCGCGTAATCTTATTTTCGCTTTGTTGTAAAAGAGCAAAAAAATTTTTATACGGTGTCCTAAAAATGTTGGCACTCTAATGGAAATGGTAGCACTGATATAATTATTATGTTGTACAACAACAGTGAAGATTCTGGTACGTCTCATATTCATACATTTTTGGAATAAAACTTATTTATTTTAAAGTATAAAACAGTATAAAATTGAAATATTCTCATATATCGATACCATACATTAAATTGTAAGGGTGTATCTTGTTTTGCTATTTAAATAAGCCAATAAAATGAAACAAAAAATGGGCCTTACGGATAAAACAGAACACTGATTTTCCTACGAGAAGATAAATCAGAATCCTGTTGATCTTAACCGTTGATCGTTCTCGCAACGTCTAGATTAATAATTCATGCGATTCTTTTCGTACATCATGCATTGTATGTCACAATATTGATTCTACTAGTCATGGTTAAGATAATTTTTCGTCAACATGTTTTAATGTATTTCATACTTTTTGAAAATGCATTTCTTTTTTATTAGTTCTGGTCGTGACAATTTATGACCCTAGATTATGCATCCTACGTAAACAAACGTTTTGAATGAAGACTCTTTTTCACATTTTAAGAAAAAGAGTTTCCCACAAAAAAGCCCATCTGTTGATGGACTGTTTTTGGTGGACTTTCTTTACATATGTTGTTTTTTAAATATTTCAAAAATGTCGTTTAATATTTTTTGAAAGTTTGAATCATAAGGCTTTTATAAAATATAATTATGCAAATTCGAAAACAAAACAACAATAAATGAATGCAATGAGTAAAATAGTTTCATAAAATTGAAATTAATAAACGAATGAAAAAGGGATTAAAATTTGTAAAATATCAATCAATTTTCATTTCTCTGGGGAAGATAATCCCATAGAAAAGAGTTTTACTATTAAATATTTTTAATTTGTAAAATATAATAGCGAGTTTGGTGAGATTTGCTAATATGGAAATAATTTTAGAATACTCTTCCATCAGTTGATCGCCGTTCACTTATACTAATATAAGTGTCATCTTGAGTGTCATGAAACCTGTTCAACATAAATTTCTACGATTTTTTATGTTCAAATGTTAAGTAGAGTTGTCGCCATTTAGTTATGATTATGAGTTTCCGTCGAATATGTCGCAGCTTGACACTTACGAAAAATACCCCGTACATAATGTTTTTTTTTTATATTCTCAGTTGTGATATTTTTTTCTGAATGTCTAATCTTCAAGTATTTTTCTGTCACTTTAGTTTTTTTATCAAAATCGACCTTTTTGGTTTATTCATTATTATTTTGTTTGTCGTCTTACAGCGTTTACATAGATTTCTATCTAGTAGAAGTTATTCAAATAACTTCTCTTTTTATGTTGTATGAGAAATTTTCTTAAAATTGTTTCAGGATTTAATGGATTAATTTATATTGATATTTTTCATTTCATATATGCAAATTTGTATTGTATTTCAATAATTTACGTCTCTGGTAATCCAGTTTGGCTGATACAGAGATAACGAAAAAGTAAGAGTAGAAAGAAAAGAAAAAAACAAAAAGAATCGTATAAAAAGATGAAAGATGAGTATGATGCAGTGTATGCAAAGTGTATATCCGTAAATTTTGATAAATAAATGAATAATATACATTGACAATTTATTATCAAACATGACTTTGTATGATCGTTGAATTTAAAAAATAATCAAAATTAATAATTATGAATGTTATAAAAATGTATAACATTTTATTGTAATTTAAATTTTTAATCGACAGTTAATCGTTGAGAAAATAGTTACAAACAATGTAATTTTCAGGAAATCTGTAGCAAATTGAATGTATTTCAATAATTATTTTATTATTATCAAATTATTATAATAAACTAACTATATTCCAAATGTAATATTAAATAATTATGTTTATCATATATCAATGAAATAAAAGCAAAATGCTTGAATGTAAATACAAATTTATATAAAGTAACATTTTTATATTTCTTTTAGTATTTTTCAAAATGTTTCTTGCATACGCTCATTAAGTAATAATTACAGAATATTACTTCAGACTAATTGCTACAGACTTATAGCTTTTGGTAACTATCAGGTAAACACTTATTACTATAACGATGAATTTAATTATGTTAAATTATTAATCGTTTTAAATTTATATTAATTTTTTTTATTTTTATTTTTTTCGTAAAAAAATGTCAGAAAATTAAATTTTAAGTTCACCATTTTGGTTTATTATACAAAAAATCCATGTTTATTACAAATTAATTTATCAATTTCTCTGTGAAAATTTAGAATAATACTTTTGTGAAATTCGGTAACAGCCAGGTAAGTGTAACCTGCACTTACCTGATGGTTACCCACAGATTTAATCTGCTGTAAATTAGAAAATATGGAAAGAAATTGGGATAAATGTACCAACTAATGACCGGTCAAGATTCGGTACCAACGAATGACAAGTTTTTATTTAAAATGCATTGTCTACTTTATCAGTCCAATGCAATAGCCATTCATTGATGCCTACATTGGAGAAAAAAGTTAAAATAATTTTTATCAAAATTTGTATGATTTTTACCTAATAGTTTCATGATTGGAGGACAATTTTTGATAAAAATTACTAATCTATTTAGTGAAAAATACCACAAAATTTAATAATTAATCTTAAATGTTTGATCAGTATTATAAATTAGTTTTTTTAATTTGTACCAAAAAGTTTGATGAAAGTTGAAAAAGTTTTGAAAGTTTAATAAGAAGATAAAAGTTTGAATTTTTTTTCAAAATGACTTCTGTCACTCACTTATAAAACAGTTTGATAAAAATTATACCGATCCTGGTAAAAATTATTAAACTTTTCTCTTCGTGTAAATTTTAAATAATTATAAATGAAAAATGTTCTTTTGAAAAGTATTTAAATGAAAAATATTTTAGATTTTCAATGTGATCATAAATCTTATAACTCAGATGGTTCACCATATGTATTCAAAATAAGTAAAATTTCCCATTTTTTTATCAGTTGAAATGTCTTATGAACGAATTTTTCATTTCATAAAAAGATAAGTGAGAAAACCCTATTTATATTTATTTTTCTTTGCCGAACTCGAACACTTAGTGTAACACGTGCTGTTTGTTTGTTCAGGCCACGCGCTCTGAGAGTACCGGCCTGGTTGACAAAAGAAATCTTAAAAAAATTTGGGCAATTTTCTTCAGAGGGTTTCTCTGACCAGATGTGTCAAATTTCATAATCTCTTGAGAACTTTTTTGCGTCATAAAATAATTAGTTATCCGTAAAAGTGGTCCTTTGGGGTAATCCTAGATGTCTTAAACAATATCAGCCAGAAAAGTAGGGGTAAGTGGGGGTTGAAAACGAAAAGTATATAATGCAGTTGCTCGTCGTCAAAATCATTCAGTTTTTACCATTCGTCTGGTGAGAAGTTCTATTCTAAAGTCTTTTGTGCTGATTTGAAATTAAAAGTTCATTTTGAGTGAAAAAAATCTCTTCAAATTTATACATTTCGGCAGTTTTTCAAGTTCATTTTTCTTAATTGTTTAAAATTGGATATTTTGAAAGACTGAAAAAAGATTTTCAGTGTTCAAATAGTAACATTTGTTGAAGTTCATCGAATATTGATTTGTTTAAATTTTCATTTAACGCAAAAATGGCTGTCAATTTTGAAGAAGTTTCCAAAAACCTGAGATCGTGTATAGTTTCGTGCCAAGGTGGAGTTAACATTCGGAACGTCGAAGGTAACTAAATAGTTATTAAACTTTTTATTTTGTATATTAATTTTGTCTTGGCAGGATTTAATCGTAAGGAACATTTTTGCTTGTAGATGATTACGAAATGGTTTGTGGAGAGACACTTCCATTTAAAAAGTTAGGCTTTTCAACTTTGCACGAGTTTCTAAAAGCTGTCAACGGGATATCTATCAAAAACGTAGGAAACGTTGTTAAAGTTGTTGCAACTCCTAATGAAAAAACGGGACACATCTTAAAACTCGTCTCTAAACAAAAACCAACAAGAAAATCAACAAACATTAAAAGCGTAAGTTTTTATTCTCTCTGGTAATTCAATTTATATGAAAAATCACATTCTGTTTATTTTTTGTGCTGAGTTTTAATTAAAATCATTTTTCAGGTGGATACGAAATCTGGTTATCGGCAAGTAAACGGATTCAATTCGCAAACACATTACAATTCAAACTCTAACACCAAAAGGTAAGATTTTTTTCTTGAAAAAATATTATAACTTGTAACATGAATTAAATTTTAATTATTGGTATTAATGTTTATTTAGGAACTCATCTATCAACTATAGCAAACCTTATAAAACTACTTGGAATGCTCCGAAACCTCTATTGGAAAACTGTCATTTTAGACCGATCATGCCATATCGAGGAATTCAAAAACCATGGTTTCAACCTATTCCCGTTGTAAGTACAACTTTAAAATTTAATAAATATGTATATTTTTATTTCATTAGTAAAAAATTATTATTTCTTCTAAAAAAGAAAGTATATGAATTCAAAAATGAAAAACAAATATTTTTATAAAAATTAATTTGATTGTCATTTGGCTTAATTATCTTTTTAGATTCAGAAAAGAAAGAGAGTGATTACACCAGAACCCACTTGCCAAAACGGAAGACCTCAATTTGAGAAAAATATCTCAAGTCCTTCGGTTCCTCGGATTACGACTCTTCCGAAATCTATGCCATCACCTCCCAAGAAAAATAAAATTGTAAATATCAAAAATTTTAATTTGTATAAAATGTAATTATAACAAAGGTAGACGACTATCATTCTAATATGTTTTCTTGTTTTCTTCAGGACTTGCAGAAACAGCGGGAATTTGTGACTTCACCAACAACATCTTTCCAAAATCCAGCTATGCTCCAGAAATCGCAGCCCTGTCAGTCTGTTCAGACACCAGTTTCACAGAAGAAATCAACGATTAAATTCAACAATCCAGTTATTGCACTCAGTATGTTGACAAACAACCATGGATTGGCCCCACCAGAATATAAAACTTCCAAGCACTCTTTGAAAGAAAAAGACGCTTTTGGAAGAAATATCCAAGTCTATCATGCCGTTCTTAAGGTAATGGTCTATTCAAAAAAATTTTGATAAATCATTTGAAAAAATTATTGGAATTAATATCACAATTTTTGTCTACCAGGTCGATTCTGAATTCTACTCCAGCTATCCTCACGAGGCGAACAGTGAAAACAAAGCGAAAATGATTGTTGCTGAGAAGGCGTTGAAGGCTCTCCTTCCACAAACGCCAGAAAACCCAGCACAAATTCCAACAACAATTTTGAAAAACATCATCAAGCAACGGATCGCAGAATTGATCAGTGAAAACTATGCCAGAATTTTTAATAACAAAATGGAAAAATTATTTACTCAGAAGTACAACGAAAGCTTGCCGGAAGGATGGTTTGATCTAATCGAAACCATTCCAGAAGTGCAAGTTGACGAACTGCCAGGTCTTTATTGTTAACCTAAGTAACTAAGTTTTACGATTACTATAATCTTGAATAACTTGGATGAGCTAAGAATCGTAAATTATTTGTTGCAAAAAATAAGAACCAAGATAGTTTTATAAATAGAATTAGAGTGAAACTAAATAATAAGTTTCGTACACTATAAACTTGTAATAAAATATGTTCTATATATAATAAGAATCGCATTAAAAGGAATTTAATAGTGTTAATCCGTCAAACTTTTGAACACGATGTTAAGGCAGAAAAATTAGAACTGGTTGTATTTATTATATATTAAAGTGATAGGAAAGTAGAAGTTAAAGATTCTTATTATAATTTGTTATAAAATATTACGATTAGTATTAGTTATTATTTATAACCAGTGAAACTAATTTGTACAATGTAAAATAAATAAAAAATTGAAAATCACATATTTTTTTCTATTCTGTTCACTAACTATAGAATAACTTGAGTGCAAGAATTGGAATTAATTCAAAATTGATATTGATTGCCATTGTTATTTTTTGGTCAACAAACTCATAAATGAAAAACGAATAAAATAGTCATAATAATAACTTGTAATCAATATTTAACATCAATGAAAACAACCTGAAGCTAATATGAAAAATCAATATAAACTGATATCTGATGAGAGAACAAAACAATCATTCACTTCGCTAAATTTGACCCCTTTACTTGTGGAAAATTTTGTTTGTTTTTCATGCTTTATACTGTGGTTCTAAAACTATTTTTCATCATTTTAAAAAACAAAAAAAAGATGCCTCCTCTTAAGAGAAAAAAATAAAAATCCGAAAAGAGAAACAGTTTTTAATTTACAATAAAGTATATATATTATATTAGACCTCCTCTTTTGAAAAATAGAAGTTGCATTCCACATGAATGAATAACATTCAACTATTCATCTGGATGAATAAAATTAATAATAATTCATATAATTATTCTGTATTTATAATTATTTTTAAACTATTGACTATATTCTTATGAATAAAATTGTTTCTCTGAGAAATGAACAGAGGACCGGTTTGGAGATAAAAAGTTATCCAAATTTCATAACACATCTTTAATCATTTTTTGACATCGGTATATAATATATAAGATTCTGTCATATACATTTTGGGTTATCATTTTATTTACGGTACGCATATATATTTTATTTTTTCTTGTGTGTTTTATAATAAATGTTGTGTACTTCAATTGTCATCTGCAGATGAAAATGTTTCAAACAGGATTGTCAGAATCGGCTCTTCTATACAACGGTTGATATTCTTCAGCGTTCAACTGTACAGGCAAAATCCGACCTCTACAAATCTTCATTTTTGTTTCGTAAACACTTTCTTACTGGACGTGATTCTGACACTGTTTTCGTTCCCAATTTTTTACACCACTGAAAAATATATTCGCCTTTTTTTTATCGTTCATCCAAATTTCTCACAATATTTTTGTCAGCAATTTTTAATCGACCATTTGTTTTTATACAATTCAAAAATTTTTTCGTTCGTCAAAATCATCAGCTCTCTCGCATTTCAAGTTGCACCTCAAACTACAAATCACTTGCCTCTGACAAATATATATATATTTTTAAATTTACTACGTTCATTCATGATCTTAATCATGACGACTTGATTCCAAGAGTTTCTTATTGATTAAGTTTATTTATATGTATTTATAATGGTTTTACGTTTGGCTATCTGGACTTACGGAATTTGTCAATATAAGAAGCTTACAGATTCATATTTACAAGAGGCATTTAAATCGCTTTTTTTTATTTTTTGAGTTTTAAAAGGACTGGGACTCAGCGGAGTTTTTTATCAATAAATCTGGAAAAATTGAAAAAAGTCATCCCACAAGGATTTTCTAGAGCTTATAAGAAAATGTGCACGGTGAAATCGAGCTTGCCATTTTTCGTACAAAATACAAAAATATAATCAAATAAATTCAACAACATTGTTTCAAAATCTATTAGAGCACAAAGTCATTTTTTCACTATAAAAATGAGATTTTTCTTCCTTCTAATAATGCACGTTTGAAAAGTCTAATTTAATTTATGAAATTACTATTGCAAATTTTATAAAACGCCCAAATATTATGCAAAATTTTATGAAATTTTTCCTCAAAATTGATGATTCATAATTAATGAAGGGGGAAAAAATTTAAATTGACGAATGATTTGCGATGACAATTTTAAATCCACTAAGAATGTAAAGAAACATAAAATTTTTGGTTACACGAAAGGCAAGTTTTTTTGTCAGATCGTTGGTTCTGAAGTTTTTTGCAACTTAATTTTGTAGAATATAAATTTGTCTAAGTGTATTTTTCCATTCATGTTGAATTTTTATTCATAGGTAATTTAAATGTATTAATCTACGAATTTATTTACAAAATTGAGATTAGCACTTATACATTTCATTTCTTTCATTTATATGCTCAGTATAAGTCACAAAAATTATGATATAAATAATAATAATTCAAACAAAATGTTTTAATTGAATTGAATCCAAATTAATTTGATAAATTAAATCAATTATCGTAATTCAAATAAAAATAAAATAAAATATTAGAATATTTTTAAAATGTATCATAAAGTTTGTTCAAATAAAAAATTCAAAACTGATACTATAAAATTCATACATATTTGAACAAATGAAAAATGTATAAACAAAATATAAAAATGGAGCATAATTTTGTTGTTATTATAAGAATTGAGAATGCACTTGATAAACGAAGGACGCTTGATTCCTGTGAAGACACGATAATATGTACAATGTTCATAGAAGACACTCTGAATAGACATGACGAATTGACCACGACAAATCAACTTGTTTTTCTGTTTGCATTTTTATACTTACACATTTTTCTAAGATTGTCTGTTCACATTGTACTGTTCGAACGATTCTCTTCTCTCATCTCAATCATAAATAATTTTCAAAACGTCATTTTTTGACGTCCTCTTTTTCGGTCAAATTTTTACACCAGCAAATTAAACCAACCGAATGTGAACAGTTTCGATCCTTAATTGGAGGGGGTAAAAAGTACTCACCATTCGACAGCTTAGTAGTTATTTTTATACAATTGTGATACTCAGGCACTTGTAGGCTTTTAAAATCGACGACTCGAAAAACCTTCGCGATTCAATTTCCACTTCTTAAATCGTTTAGAATATTCTTACATTGTGAATGAATGTAAAAATTCGGATTGCACTCGAATGGTGACTAGTGAGACTACGAGCGAAACCAAGTAACTCAAAACGAAGACAAATCATGAGAGCAGATAGAATGAAAAATGATTGCAAAAATATACTTCTTCTTGTCATATTAAAAATGAACAAATTAAACTAGCAGCCAAAAACTAAGGAAACAGAACAAAGGCAAATCTCAAAGAACAAACCTGTAAAAGAAATCAAAAAAAGTTGATGTCAAGCCGTTGTGTAAAAACTATGCATTATTTTTAATGTTATAATATATACAAACTTTAATAATTTTTTTACACATAAAATATAGATAAATAAATGTACATCATCGAAACATTCGAAACATATAATTAAAATATAAAAGATAAAAATAATCTAAGTTTGCGCATTAACTGGCGCGATTCAAAAAAAGAAGGCTTCTCCGAATCGCTATACATATATTATATTAAACGTATGATGAACTTGAGAGCGGTTGACCGATTTGCTAAAATCCTCCTCGGTCGAGCGCTCTTCAGAGCACAGGGAGAAACAAAAAAAACAAAAAAAAATAAATAATAATAATAATAATAATAAACGAAATGAGTATTCGTAAGAAGCACTGTATGTCGGACCTTAAATTCATCAAGATCGATTCGAACCAACTCTCTGCCGCAAAATAACTTGGCGGTTAAATTCATTATCGCAATTGCATTTTAACATTAATTGGTCAGTACAGGTTTTAAGCGCCCTTCTGTTGCAACCACCCATGGTCAACGCTCGATAAAAAATTATACCCAACTATAATAATAATGTTTAGAGAATAATGAATTACATTCTATGTACAAATAAAAAGTGAGTCAACACTTTAGGAGAGGACTAACTTTGGAGAAGTTTTTTTTACAGGATCCGGTACGATTGTCACCGCGATGTCAATCAAAGTTCCTTGGCGCCGACAAATTTTTGAATTTCTAAAGTATTTCGTTTGATTGACATGGAGCTGACGAATCATCAGAGAGACCGTCCCGAGCACAAAAAATGACAATGCACCTAAGATACATTATACGCCTATCTTAATTGAGTTTGTATCTTTATAATTCATGACCGTGTATAAGCTATGTATGAATTATAATTCTACAATATATATAATTATTTATATATTTATATATCTATCATCATTTTCTTTCTTTCGTTTTAGTTCTGAAATCATCTCGGCCTCATACACAATCCCATTTATACTCTCAAGCCTCGCTTTCATTTGTCGTTGCTATTTACATTTATGTAGAATAGACATCGTTACTAGCCTAACTACGTTATGCGTGCCGTGGCGCAAGACTTTAAAGTGCGCATTTCATCGTCTTTCCCCTATAAACTACGTTTTTTTACTACTTTACAGTCAAATTCAACAACCATCGCCAACATACAATATAATTGAAAAACGTTCTGATCGAATTATTGGCAAACCAAAAATAAAAAAAATAAAAAAAACTAAAATTAATCTAAATCAATACAAATTCATGAAACAAATTTTTTTGAATAATCCTAAAGTTGATTTCAAAAATAAAATAAATAAAAATATTTAACAGTGATTAAATTTGGTTTTGACTTAACAAATTAATAACAAAAAATAGATATTGACAGTATTGAATGTTGGCAAAGTTCTAAAAACAGTCAATAAGTACTTTCAAGAATATTGGAAACATTTCAAATATTAACTATAGATTCAGTTATCATCTAACAGTAAATTCATGTCTAACAAGGGAATCGTTATGTAATGCTGCGTTTCCTTTGTTTGTCACCGCACAATGGCACGTATTATTACTTCCTCTGAATAATTATAAACGTAATTATTATTGTTCATTAATCATAAACGGTAATAATTGTAAGTAATCAATTATAATAGGTAACCAATATAATAAACGTAAGAATAATCGGCAATAAGGGTAATCTAGGAATCACATTAAAAAAACGAGGATAAGAAATCTCCAGTTTCAAAGACACTCAGCAATGGAATATCCCTCACGTTTTATCTCTAAAACATTTTTTAAACATTCTTGAAGTTAAACATTCATCAACGAGTAGATTCTGTGCTTTGTGCGTCGCCATCCGGTACAATTTACGTTATTGCTCGTCTCTTCCCATAATTTCAGGGAACAAACTGGAATCAGTCTGAAATTTCGAAGTCTCATTTTTTTAAATTAAGCTATAGTGAAACCGAGAAGTACTGACATTAAAGATTGCAGATCGTTGCGGGATGTAAATAAAATATAGTTCTACAATTGAATTCTGCCTCAAAAACAAGGAATCATTATTTATTAACAATTTCAATTGAATTTAAATTTTTTATATAAGCATGTAAAATAGGTGAGAAAATTGCGCTTTTCTCATTGAATTGATTTATCATTTGATTGTTGACTAACATTAAACAAATGTGTAACATCGGTAAATTTTGGTTCCACAATATCTCAATATCACCAATTGAATAAACAAAAAAAGAAGTATAAAACAACCATTCAAATTTTGAGACTGACCCTAGTTGTTAATTTCATTTTTTTTTTTTCGTCCGATAATATATCTGATATGACTAAAGTATATAAACTCTGATTCATCTGATAATTTTTCGATATTTTTCTTTTCTCTCGTTAATTCTAATACTCTGGGATTGCAATGCTAGAGACTCGCACTTTCTCACTGGATGTCGTAGGTTTTTTCAACAATATTCAACAACGGCTTAGGCCTCTCTTGAGCCAAGTTAAGTCGTGGCACAAAAATCAGCAACGATAATTTTTCAAATCACCGGCTATGATTTGTTTCTTTTAAATGATAAAACAATCATTAAGAATTGATAAAAATTGCATTTAAAAAAATAAATTAAATTGATCATGATAAAAATGATGGGTTTAAAATTTCAATTTGAATATTTTAATTCAAATATCGAAATGGACTTCAGGTCACCTATACTGGTTTTTGTGCAACGAAACACCAACGAACCTTCCTAATAAATCTATAAGAGGTTCACATTGCACTGAACTTTACAATACAGTTTCACAGTATCACAGTAATACAGTTGCTTGATGCCCGCTAGCTACCACTACTGCTTACGGGCAGTGTATGTGAAGCTCCCATCGATGTTGGAGGAGCAGTTAATGGTCCTAAAAAATCCATAAACAATTATTAAGTCATTCAAAACTCGAGAGATCAAACTTTTAATAATCATCTTTACTTGGATCCTTACCAGAATTATTATTGTTAGGGGAAGATTCAGAAACAGGTGAAGGACTGACCAAGCTGTTAGCACTCATGGGTGTGGAGTTTGCTTTAAGCTTTTGCCTGACTTCCCTAATTTTCAGTTGTAGACTCGATTTGCTGGGAAAGATGTCCGAGTACTTGGCCTGGAAAGTTGATGTGGCCTGTGTCGAGGGGAAGTAGCCGTGATCTTGGAACAACTGCATCACCAGCTGTCGTCGTTGTTCAAGAACCTTCCTATGCCCTCGCTCGTTGTCGTTTCGGTTCACCCCAACAACCGACGCAACGCCACCTCCAGGAGTTTTTGGAGTTCGAGGCGAACCAGCGTCTACGTCACTGATAAGCTCTGTTTGTTGTGCTCTAAAAGCTTCCACATTAAAGTCCGGACCGAAAAAGGTATTCCCTGTTAGTTTAACACTCGAGGACGATTTAGGCGTTGCTGAGACTGTGGCATCGGATTCAGGTTCCTCCTCGATCACTGCTGAACCAATCAGAAAAATAAGTCTCTGCATACAATATTTTGTTGAATGAAAAAAAAATAATAAATAAAAGCATAGGCAAATAGAACTCAAATAAAATTAACACAAATCTTACTATTAGATCTCTGAGTTGATTTTTTGCGGTAACCTTGGACAGAAGATGACATATTTGTGGTGTGCAAATTCGGAGTGCCCACACTATGAGCTGAGGAAACAGCAGGGGTGTTCATGCTGATTGCACTTGGACTTTGAATGTTTTCTGGCTTAAATTCTGGCAGGGATGAGAATTTTTCTTGGAAGTTTACTTGCTCGAGAACCCTGTGAAAACGATTATATTAAAATAACTATCAAATTTATTTTGTTGCATTTTGAATTTCATGTGTGATCATTACTTGTCCATGCCATCTTCACATGTCTTCTTAAAGAAAGACGTCTTCTTAGCTGATGGCGATGGCGAAGCCAGAGATTCCGAGATACTGTGCTGAGGTTTCACATTTGGAGTCGCAGGTTGCTGCTGCTGCTGCTGCTGCTGATGCTGCTGATGCTGCTGCTGCTGCTGCTGCTGACGATTATCAGTTTGCTGGGTTATCATTGGCCCAAGGTCACTTGCACTCGACGATGTGGGAACTGTAGCTAGAAAATAAATAATCAATTACACTTTTGTTTCTTCGTATAATTGACATCGTGACATTCAAACAATTTCAACCTGTCGATTGTCTCCTCTGCAACGGTGCAATACCAAGCTGAGCCGGTGTAGGTCCAAGCATGAAAGGTCCTTTATTAGTTCCATCGTTCATCGAACTTGAAACGTCATCCGTGTAACTTTTATTCGCCGAGTGATCGACATTTGAATTAGCGTACGGCGTATGAGGCGTGTGAGGTGTTGACGGCGGTCTCTGCTTGTCGTTTGGGATTAACTGATGCACTGTGGATTCCTGTCTGTCATTTTCAGGCTTCGAGTTGTTAACTCAAAAAAAAAAAAAATAAGATCAATCAGTTGAGACTAATCGATCACAGTCATCGATTAAATTTCCAATCAATGATTTTATAAATGTTCAACGTACTATAAAAGTGATTTGTGATCGGCTGATTATCACATTTTTCCGTTTCAGTTAACCGGGTGATGGAATGACCAAAGCCACGGTAACTCGGAGTACTTGGATTAGATGATGAATTGGTATAAGCCTTGCTCACAATCACACTATGCGCCTCTACTTTTGCTCCAACTGTAAAAAAAAAAAAACAATGATTAGTCATCTATATCAATCATATTTAATCGAAGCAAACAAAAATGAACTATTTTTAAAATGTATTTGTCTCGGTCTAATTGGCCCATAAACGTGATACTTAATCTATGCAAAAAATATTTTTACAGAACAAAAATACATCATAATACACAAACTATTTGAAATGAACTAATGTAGTTTATTTATTATTTACCTGAAATTGGTATTTGGAAGTTGAACATTCTCGGATGAGCAGCAGCTGGTGCAAGGTAAGGCGATCCCTGTTGGGGCTTTGAAACAACCAGTTCATTGTCGAGCAGTGTCAAAGTAAGTGGCGACGGGTAAGGCCCGCCGGAAGTTGGAGGACGATAGATGGACCCTAAAGGTTGTATCGGCTGCTGTTGTTTAAACAGAGCCAACGTGGGTTTTGTTCCAATCTGTTAGTATTTTTAACTCTAGTTATATACTTAAAGTTCTACAATCCCTTGATTGAATCTAACGTTTTAAAAATGGATACGCAATATCACCTCATTTCAAATTTAAACCTTACATCAAATCTGAGTTTCAGTAACGAAAATTTGAATAATTGAAATATTTACCGAGTGCAAAATAGGTGTTGTGGTGAATTTGCTTCGACCGTTTTCCGGGTGAGAGCTGGCGACAAGATTGTTGACTGTGTACTGCGTTGCGTTGTACTGCTGGTCGTTTTTAATGACCTTCGGCGATACCGGCATAGTTATGAAAGCACCGCCCGCAGTTGGATGGAAGCCCGTGACGCCACTCGGGTTCACAGGACTGTGATAAGGGTACGTCGTTGAGAGCACCGAGACTGTCTTGTCCACTGTTGCGTGATGATACTTCGGCTCGACTTCTGTGGATGGCAGACGAGCTACAATGACAACATAATCTTTAACTCGCACTTTAGCAATGCTCTTTCAAAAAGAAACTGTTTTTTAACCCAAAGAAACTAGTTTTTCTTTGAAAAATTGAAAAACATATTTTTCGTTCAATTCTTGCCCTTTGCTTCCTTCAAAAAATACCTTTGATGGGTTTTGGCCGACAGGTTACGTCCTGCTTATTATCGTCCCTTTTTGGGGATCGTTTATCTGAATCATCTTCCTGGGGTTCGTTGTCACTTTCCGTGAGTTTGTCCTTACACTTGAGATCAATATCGGGTTGTGGGTCCTCACAGATCACCATGTGATCATCGTCAGATCCGTTACCGTCATCCTCTTGTTTGACATCGGATTCGTGATTCTCAGGAGCTGGAGGCTCGTGGATTCTGTGCTGAGGATGGATTTGGTTTACAATCTGAAAATAAACATTCTCTAATAAACACTTTCAGTCAACTAAAAAATAAAAGATAAAAATAATCATCCCTCAACTGAAGAAAAAAAAAAGCATCACAAAAAAAGATGAAACCCACCTCTATCGATTGATTTTCCGTGTTATAAACACTGCTAGGCACCGTTACAACGTCATCAACAGCTCTGGGAGTGAGAGGTACATCATCAGAAGGTGGTCCCATATCCATTTCCTCGCCAGTGCTGTTGAGCTTGCCCCGGGGCTCGCCTTTGAAACTTGTAGTGGAGGATTTTCTGCGATCCTTGCTGCACCACTTCCAATCAGGGTGAGCTTTAAAATGAGCCTCCTTGACTTGAGTGGCTAGATTGTGGTACTGTTGCTTTTCTTCCGGACCCAAAGCGTACCACCACTCGCCTAGGATCTTTGACACCGTTCGATTATCCTGGTTCGGGTGTCTCTGATGCACTAGCGCACGGTGCCTTTTGCTGAATATCATAAATGCATTCATCGGTCGTCGAATTCGATCTTTAGTTGCCTAAAATAATAAATTTTTCATTATAATTAAATTGTTCTATTTCTTTTTTTTTTTATTTCGTTACAATTTGGAATTTATTTTCGTTCAAATTGAAATTGATCGACTCCATTTTTCATCTAAAATTACATGAATTTAAATTCGTAACAACCTTTGATGGGCTCTGTGGTTCTTTAGTTTGCAAAGAACTGAGGGACTGACTGCGCCGTTTATTAGCAATGGCTTCGATTTCAGCAGGGGTCGTAGGTTCTGCTTCGAAAACGTCATCCTCTTCTTCTTCCGGAGATATAATGGATTCCGGTCCCGGGCCCTCGTCACTGGGATTGCTTAGATTCGGAATTGGCGGGGCGCTCAGTGGGGGACTCAAAGCAGACGGCGGAGGGCTCACCTCTGGCTGGTCCAGCACCGTCGTTTGCCATGTGAAAGCTGCAAGATGAAATTCGTTCAAAATTCATTCGTATTTGAACCATTAAAGAAAAGGAAACCAGAAAAAAGTATCAGAAAATTATAAGTGGAAATAAAAAATACAGGAACGCTTGTCTGAAATTATCTCAGTCTGGAATTTCGTAAATCGTTAACTAATCTGGGATTAAGTTTAAGTTAGTATTATTAGTTGTATAGTAAACAATTAGAGGATGAGGTGATGAAAGCTTTTGATTAGTCGTGTGATTAGTTTGTCATCACAAATCGTTGTTGAGACTCGAACCTTTTTTCCAGTTGCGACCAGCATTGTTGAGTAAAGTTGGCGGATGCGGCTGGTACGCTGAAATAACGTCATGGCCGCCATCTGCGAAACCCTTACCGTTTAGTTGTGATTATAAAAAGCATGCGAATCATTAGTGAATTACAATTAAAATCGTATTCCTCCTTCCGCTTTATCACCTCCTGCTTTTTACAATCGAACAAATTATACGATGAACAAAGCATAAGTGCATCAGAAGCAAGTGTACGTACTGTGGAAACATGTCATTTCACTTTATACAAAAATAAAACAAAAATAACAATAATAACAAAAACAAATAACCAGTACTAGAATTGAGTGAATACGAGACGAATCACAAAATTGGTTCTAAGAAATAACAATGCAGAGTAAGAACTCCGCGGAACTTACATAAGACTCCATTGTTTTTTGGCTCTTCCCTCACAGGCTGTATTTTTGAAACAATGGCATTGCTTGGCTGAACAATGACATTCTGGAAGACTCCTGTCGGAGCGGATACGTTGGTCATCACTGTCGTCGTGGACATAACGACACTCGTCGGTGGCGTGTGACTCAATTCTATATGAGGTTGCTGACTTGACGAAATGTTCAATCCAATTTTGTTCGCCTGAATCACAAACAAAACATGAATTAAATTCAAATAAGAATTGTTCGCACAATTCAACGACATTTCAAAACACCGTTCCAACATGGGTGATATTCTCTTGAATAAAAAGAATTCTAAAGGTTCGAACCTGTTGTAAAACCGACATCTTATCATTATGGACGGACGGCGAAGCGGGAGGAGGTGGATTCTGGCTCGGCTGATGTAACGCGACTCCTCCAAGATGACTGATGAGACCGTGCCGATACTTGTCGTCCTGATTGGCAATAATGTGGCCCATGTGTCCGGGCGGCGAGGCAATTTCCATGCCGTTGTTTTTAATCACGACGTACTTTTTGTCCGGCATCACGTACATCTGTTGCTGTTGCGGCTGGGCATAATCCACAGGCTGCTCTTGAACTTTGTGCAACAGCGTGAGGTTTTGTGCCGCAGTCATGGAGATGTGCGGCGAGTGCGGACCTTTTATCAGGTGGACATTCTGTTCAGGAAAAGGGTTTTCCGGATGGATTACGAAGCCGTTGTTGGAAGTTAGCGCCTGCTGCAGAATGATACCCTGTTGTTGTTGCTGCTGCTGGGCGACCGAAGTCACGACCGAGGGATGCCTCGGGGGTGGATTCTGCTCCGACCAGGACATGGTCACCGGTTGTGATGCGACGAGACGATCCCGACTCACCGGGGAGATTCTTATCACGCTTGTGCCGATAGCTGACGGCGCCGAGGTCGTCGCGGCCGTCTGCATCGGCCGATTTGGACGCACCATCCGGTTGGGTTCGGGTTTTATCACTTGTTGAACCATGTAACTGGATTGAGTCGGCGAGTGCTTCCATTTCGTCGTGGGAGAAATCAAAGGCGCTACGTGCTGCGCCGGACTGGAGATCGGCATGAAGACGTTGTTCTGGTTGAGACCAAGAGAAGATGGTACTGGAGACTGGTTTATGCAAGGCGAAATCGACGATTGGCCGGTCGGGGAAGAAAAGGCTGGAGTTGCTGATCGTGAACTTCCAAGCGATACTGTAAGAAAAATTAAATGAGTGAGAAAGAATTAAAACAGTTGTTATCCCCTGGGAGGATGATAAATTATTTATAAAAATACTTGTGTACGTCAGAGTGTTCGTTTCATTTGATAAAAATAAAAATTATAATTAACTTGTCAAGAAAAGTTGAAACGTGAATGTGACCTAACGCGTTACAGGACAGCCCACGCAATTTTTTCATTACTTTACGTACATTAAAGTACAGAGAAAAAGAGAATGTGCTTGGAGTATCGATTTTAATTGGAATAGTGGAAAGTTATTTTAGCCGTTTTGTGCATTCTGTTTAATGAAAACGTTATAGCTATACTTAAATATCTGATTGTACAACGAAATAATTCAATCACTCTGCAGATCAATCAACATAAAAAATGAAAAGAAGAAGAATTAATCTCTATACCGAGCATATTGGCCGCTTCGGTCTCGTCTTGGTCGAAGCGACCCGCTATCCTCCTGTCTCCGTAATTCGGTGACGTATCGGAGTCTCTTGACGTCTCTTCCCCGTCAATTCTGCCCCTGGAAATAGATTTTTATTGAATTAAAATTATACGACTCTCATACGGTTGGGTTCAATCCCAATGAAATATTATTTCCAATTGGGAATAGATCTCAGTCATTTATTGAAGACTAGAACTTACGCTGGAAAGGAGCTAGTCGGACCCCTAAGACCCGATCCTTTTAAACTAAGATGTCGAGAGCAGTAACCTCTTCGTTGGCTTTCTTTTGGACACTTATCATTACTGCACAGTCTTCTCCACTGTTTACCGTTGAACTTTTTCCTAATTCCACTCGGTGTAACTACTATATCCCCCTTTTTGTATTTGTGTGGCGTTGCCGCCTGAGATCTGGAACACGAACATCGATCTATCAGCATTTCATCGAAAAACATTTTAAATAAAGATTAACTGTCTGTAAATTACCTTGGGGTTGCCGCCTGAGAACGAGGAGTAATGCTACGCTGTTCTACTAGACTACTGGTACTTCCACGACTTTGCATGCTGCTTCTTTTACTGCTGCCTGATAATTTTGCATCTGTCAGTTATAATATATTTTCAGAATTACTTAATAAAATACGCCCTCGATCAAATTTGTTGCTCGAGATTAAGCAAATATCAAGTTGAAGAAGAAAGAAATCAAATTACTAATTAAGCCTTGTAAATTACATTTTCATAAATTAATTACCCCAGTTGGAAAATTGTTTTGCGAGTTGATTAAGAAAGTAAAATAATATTTATTGAAATAAATTTTATCAGTAAGAATTTGAAATGAAACTTGGCGTTAAATATTGAGCAACAAATTTTGAGCAGAGGCTTTGAAATTTCTTAATCAGTTAGGATGTTTAACCTGCGTCGGAAGGAAAAGTAATATCTTCTCTATCTAAATCATCTTCGCTTTCTAGATCGTCGTAACGTCCATTGCTGAGCGCCGCATTGGCGGAGTGAGCCGCGGTGCTAAGCGTCATTAGGGGACTGGTTCCGGTTGTCCTGTAATAACCACTGGAATCTCCATGAGTCGACATGTGAGAAGTGTGCTGAGACATGTGATGAAGTTGCAACATCGACGATGGAGCTTCTAATGAATTTCGATATGCATGCTCTGCAATCAAATCGTTCATCCCGTTTAATCACAATCGACAACCAGATAATCTTTTATCAAACCACGAAATCAAACAATTTATTTTCTCTTATCAATCAATTTCTTTCCAGAAAGAAAAAGTTTCAAAGAAACGTCTAGACAACATTTTTATTACCATTGATATCATTTCTCTCCTGACAGTCCTCAACTTCCTCGAGCTCGTCCCACCATGGAGGCCTGATGAGCCTGAGATCCGCCCTGGTGAGAGTGTGAGTTTCAAACTGGTCGTCCTCCCTTTGAATCCTCACGACGAATCTCTTGGGCTTGGTGAGCAAACTACATACGGTCCCCTTGACGAAAACGTTGCCAAGTTTGTCGTTGGGTATTCGCACGCACACTTTGGCATCTAGGGTGACGTGCTCGGTGAGCGGACTCGCGTCCCCGATGACGTCGTACTTTCTCGCACCGAGGACGTCGCTGTAATGCATCGACTTGCAGCCATCGTCGAACTCAACGAAGATGTCGTTTTGCGACGCGCTTCGAATCACACCGGGATAATAGTAACGCGAGTCTCGTAACGCCAACACTCGGTGATTTCGCCAGTCAGTCAGATTGATCGCGAGTCGGGCCCGATTCACTGCCGGCTCCTCGCGTAACGAATAGTCTACGGCCGCGCTTTGAGGCGAGCTCACCACCACTGAGTGAGAACCACTTATCTGTAAACAATACACAAACAAACGTTCATTTTTACACATCATTGTTGTTAATTTTGTTATCACTTTTTTTTTATTCCAGATTCAAACTAACTACGAGGCTTTCTTTCTATTTTCAATTTCAAATTCGAGATTTATTTTATCAGTAAATCACTACTTCAACTCAATTTTGCAAGTAAAACAATCAATCTGTTTAAATTTACAATACAGTTAAACTTATATAAATTTCAAATGATACAGGATGAAACGTTGCATTGTCTAATTACAACTTAACAAAATTATATGTTAAAGAAAATGTGTTCATCATTTTTACACATTCACACAAAACATTAACACAAAACAAAATTATATGTTAAAGATCAATTTAAATTACACTTATTTATGTAATAAAGTACATTTTAATTCTAATGAAAATCTATTTAGCTTCAGTTGTATTTTGGATTCTGAATGTTAAATAATATAGTATAACATTCTGTTATTCAAAAAAACAAAACATAGTTTTTTTGTAATTCTCATGAAATGACAAAAACAGTTTATAACTGATTTTGATTCAAACAAGCATAATTTAATTTATACATATATGATTTGTATAAGGATAAGTGTGACATTTTTTAAAAACAGAAGCCAAACATGGAAACATTATGAAAGGTCATTATGAAAAGTATTATACATGTTGCAATCGATTGTTAAATTTGATATTACTTCATTAATAAAAAATAAATTGACAATTTGGAATGTTGTATTTTAAGAGTGCATGACTTGAAACGTGATTGTGTCAAATTTGATAACAATCAAGGACACATCTGCCTCTCGCTAATTTTTCTAGAGGTTCATTATACTGTACACTAAAAAAATTACATCGTAGTGAGTACAATCTATATCGTAAAAACCAAAATCTATTTTACAATGAATGCATTATTAATTTTACTTTTTACTAATCTATCTTGTATTCACT
>JAAMPD010000760.1:37485-55520 GCA_025266255.1 Trissolcus basalis | reverse complement strand
ACGTATATTATACGTATATATACGTATATATACGTAAATATACGTATATTAGTGGGACTTATATCCCTAAAATCTCTCTTATACTTTATACGTATATTATATATATATATTATATGTATATGTGTTATTGGGGACGTTTGATATTATTTTAATTAAAACAGTTAAATTATTGTGAACAGGAGGTTGGCGCGCGTAGCGCGCAGGGAGCGCAGCCCGCTTGGTTACAGTAAAATTTACATCATGTAGTAAAAATAATTAAAAAATTATATTTAAATTTCTCAAAAGCTAAACATACATCTAGATTACAATAAGTTATATTAATTTTATTGATAAGTTTTATAATTCATATAATGTTTTTTCTGCGTGCAGAAATATAAATATTGATTTGAAGTAAATTAATAAATATTAATATTTAATAATGTTGTGATACGATGAACAATTTTTGATAAAATTATCCGATTCGGGTGATGTAAAAATTTTAGGCGAATTATATTCACCCTCTGACTGAACGTCCGATCGTAACGGTTCAATTTCGTAACCAGAAAACTAGTTGTATTTTCGGATCAGAAGATAGGTGAAATGTTCGTACGAAAGTGATATGAATCCCAGCACCAACTGCAATAAAATTTCCCATAGAATTAATAGGAAAAGTTTCTTCACTTGGCAAGATGAAACGATATCGCGCGTGTCAGATAGGCAAGCGGAAACAAAAAGGGATGTTTTCTATGGAATATAGGAATTAAAGCGAAAAGGGACGCTGTTTTTGTATTTATTGCTGCGCAAGGGAACTGCGATATCGCTTTATTTGCTCCTCAATCTAGTCGATTTTTATCTACCAATTATTTTGTCGACAAATAGCAAACGAAATTGCAAGTTGAGGTACTTAAAATGTATAAGTAACATTCTGATATTTTTTTTTCTGCTGATAAAACTAAACGATCATTTTTAACCTTCTCATCGTCCATTAAAAGTGAAACGTATTCATCTATTTCAATGAGAAAAGCAATTAAAAAATGGAACTAGAAAAAATGTATTAACATTTTTCATTGTAATTGTCCGGTATACGTAGAGAAAAGTATAATACGTTTTACTAGAATCAGTATAATTTTTACCAAACTGTTTTATACGTAAGGGACAGAAATCATTTTGAAAGAAAGTATCAAACTTTTTGGTACAAATTAAAAAACAATTTTATAGTAATTACAAACATTTAATATAAATTATTCAATTTGTGTATCATTAACTCAACAGTTTGATATTATATTTAATTATGAAACTGTTTGGTAAAAAGTATACTAATTCTAGTAAAAATTGTTACAACTTTTTTCTCCATGTACAATTTGACCGGAAATCGTTTCCTTTACAGCGAATCCAGCGCGAACTTGAAATTGCGTTCCTGAGTAAAACGGTTTCAAAACCCATTCACTTTTTGTAAGCACATATTCGTTGCCTGCCGCTACTTCCATCTCCAGGTTCGAATATGAAACAGAACATCGGTAAAACAGAAACTGGCGCGTTCTGTACTATATCATTTCAAGACAAATTAACACCAGCTCTTTTTTGTCCGAGTTACTGTGAACCAACAAACCAGATTGCGTGCAAACTTAAAAAAGTCAACTTTTTTCTACGAAACCTTCCTCTACGATGCACTTAACATATTTCAGATCCGTTAACATTTTATACAGTCAACCAAAAATTGTTTCTTACATTTCATACGTTCAAATTTTTCAATTGGAAAATTTATTTCAAGTTAGAAAAATAGACACTAGTAAGCAAAAAAGAAAAAAGTGTAAAATTTTATTATCGAAGTTTGTAGATTTCAAATAGAATTGGTTGAGTTTGTATAAATCTGTTGATAACACTTTGGTATATTAAAGTAAATAGAACTGTTCATAACAAGGTTCATAACGTAACAAAAGTGTGGGTTTCAAATGTCCGATTATAGTAAGGAATAAGTCATGGCCCACACGTCGTTCAACCGGCTCGTCTGACTTATCTTGACTAACCAGTCGCTCCTCCGACGTGTCGCAATGTCCAGGGCGCTGCATCTATCGCAGCCTTTTAACTTGATCAATTCGCCCACACCGACTGCTAACTGTATTTCATAAAATATTCAAAGAATGTATTGTGCGAATTCATTATCGCAGTTCGATACTGTCAATGCTCGCTATCCAATGATTCACAATCATGCAAAGCAATTGTGCCAAATGGATATGTTACAGTTCTAATCAACATTTTATAACGCAGTTAATGACACATTTTCCCAAACGAAACTGCTAATTGATTGAACGGCGCACTTTCCAAAAGATTCTTATACGAGTGCCAATGAAACGAGATGATTCGAGTTAAAATTTCGTTGGTCGATACGGAATTTCGTAATTGTGTCGATGAAATACTGAGTGCGACATAAACTGTAGTAGGCGTCAGGGAACAGGCCATTCTCCAGTGCCATAAGGCGACCGAATTGTTGAGATACACGGAATGGCCTTCACGCACGAGAGGAAATGCACCAGCACTTCCTTGTTGTATTTAGATATAACATATCTACAAAACAAAATTACCTTTTTTTATCTCAAACCGGCAGAGTTGTGTCTGCGACTCGAATTTTTATTTCATTTTCAACTGAAGCATTTGCATAATCTTTCATTTAGATAGAATGTCGTATCTGAACGTCAGATAACAATCTTATATATGGACCTAACAAAATTTGATGTTTCACACATTGTACTAAATATAACACAATAATAATACCGTAAATGTCCCTCCATATATGGCGTCATATGTCCGATTCAAGTATCATATATGGTAGCTCACAATAACCATTTTATTTGTGTCATATATGGTACCATATAAGGAGCCATAAATCCTACAAATGGACCACTTATTCATTGTGTATATTCATTTCAATACACAGGGGGCTGCTTTTATACACGCCACAACCCCATAAGAAACTTTGCCCCCCTGAAAAATCAAACGTCCGCTCTCTTAGATGTAGAGGGAAACCTCGTCGGAGTAGGGAACACATTTATGTGACTGTTGATGAGACTTGCAAACGGGAAGGATATAAATGTCAGCTGATGCAAAAAGAGTTAATGTCTCGATAACTGGATGACTCGAAAAGTTTTTCGAAATGCCTTACGCGGCGAAATAAAAAGATAACATATACTCGCGTGCAATAACGCGAGTTACATCATTGCCCGCTCATACGAGCGTCCCATTCAATGAAACCATGACCAAATTTGGCTCGGTCTCGTACTCTCGTCTGCACAATGTCACTACCCGAAAAGATCTCATTTCTTCAAATCAATAATTCTGCATTTGCGGACAAACAACGTTTCCTTTATATTAATATAACGAATACAGATGAGAAATTGTATATATATACCTATGACACATCCCTATGTGTCATACTGCATTTCGTTAGGTGAATTCATTTTCAAAATTGAAAATAATTCTTGTATTTTGTGAAAAATATTTCACAAAGATATTCTTAACTTATTCTAATCTACAAGGCATAAAATGATTTATCGTTGTAATATGAAATTATGACATTTTGTGATAACAATTTTACCTGTCAGATTAAAAAATTTTTGTTACAAGAGAAAATGTGTTGTTATGTTGTCATTTTATTTGTAACATGACGAAAGACGGTATGATAACAAAATAATTGTTTTGAATATTTTTTTTGTTCTTTTTACCGAACAATTATTTTTCGCCGCACTCTGCAAGATTCGCAATAAACATTCGCATTGTTTTCAAAGCACATGAAAAGGATATCAAGTTCAATGATTCATTTGTGCATTGCAAAATCGCCAGTAGTCATTTGTTAAAGCACTCCCGTTTTATCGCGATTATTATTATTTTCACACGAATCGTAAGTGGGAACTGTATTTTTAGAGGAAAATCTGTTTGTTTTAATTCGCTATTTGTGGCGGTTCAGTGACGTACCAATGCTTTTTCAACGTGCCATCTTCGTGCCACTTCATTTTCGTCATTCCCTTTCTGCTTTCTGTCAATTCAAATCAAACTTATAAATACCCAAAAAAGTGTTTCTAAAATTTTTTAATTCACAATTATTCAAACACATTTGATTCATTTATAATAAAAGTGCATACAGAAAACAGAAAAGTTTCTTTTCAATAATACAAAATGCATTATCATCGTACCTCAAGATGATAATCATAATCATTGTGATATAATAAACTCGTTTGAAAAATTATTCATAGAATAAATGATAACACGGATTCCAATCGTTTGTTTCATTCTTAACAAACTCTTTGTTTAATTTTTAACAAATTTATTCTTTAGAGACACTTCAATTTACTGCATACTATATGTATGTTGTAATAATAAAACAATTTCAATCAGCTTGATCAAAATCATCAATCAAAATCACAGTCGTTGCGAATAAATTAAATTAAAATTCGTATTTAATTGAGAAACAATTCATTGCGGGGAGTATAATCACGTTTCGGTTCATTCCTCTTATCTTGAAAGCCCCTCTTTTTAAACCTGATTATTTACTTACAAATTCATACTTGCTCCATTCAAATTATTATCAAAAAAATTTTTCAACCCACAAATACCTTCTTAAACTTCGAATAAAACATTATTAAATCCTAAACAAACATCGTTCAATTATATACAATTTTCGCAACTTTTCGTCATCTCGTTATATAAAATCAATCCAAATGAGACGTAAACAATAGAAAGTAAACAAACAGAACTACTGAAACCGGTAAAATAGAAAAATAAATTGAAAATTCGATTGGGAGAAGCAAAATAGTAGTGAGATTTGGGTGTAAAAAAGCGGGGCCCGAGATCGACATGGTACCGTGTTGGGATTCTGTCTGACGGGCGGAACAGCGGAACCGAACCGGTGTCGGGAGTCGGTCTGGTGCTGTGTCCCTGTGAGAGAGAACCGAGAAGTGATAAACGTACGGTTGTGGCAAGAAAAAGTGTCGTCGCAGCGATTTGACGAGGCCTATGGACTCGAGTTTTTAACGGTGAGTAACAAACGGAGATGCAGCCGCGAGCGAAAAAGCTCGCGATTGCGGTCAGGCGCAAAGTACCTTGGGCGTTCCGGGCGCCCGAGCAAGTCGCCGTTTGGCGCGAGAGAGTAACAAAAAACAACAAACGCGAGACCTAACCTCAAACACGGGGGCTAAGGGATGTGTCTACAAAAATAGCGATGATTCACGCGCCGGAAACAATTGACAGTTTGCGGCTCGCGAGGCGAAGCTGCGCCGCTGACCGTGTGACTCGTCTGGCTCAGCTTCGCTGGGCAAGCTTTTCCCCCCGGTCTTGCGACGAAAACAATCGCGGCCCGTGGAAAATCAATAGATAGGCTGCGAGGGATTAAATAAGGAGCAATATTGCGGGCTTTGCTCCTCGGGGAGCCTGCATTCTAGTCGTGCGAAAAATATATACAATTCGTTGGCTCACAAGTTTGACAGAACATTGTCAACGTTGATAGGTGCCGATTGTTGCAATAGTAATCATGTTTTGACAGTGAATTGTGCCTTGTGACAGTGCCTGCTTGACGAGTTTGCATTTTTCGTTACGATAATTGTTGTTTAGAGGTCAGGGGGAGGGGAAGAGGGGGAGTGTGTGTGATTGACAAAGTGACGCTTTTCGCAAAGTCGTGTGTTTCTTTTTTTTTTCTCCTTTTCTGGATAGTGATTTATGTTGAGCGAAAAAACCTTGGGAGCTATTGTAATTGATTATTGAGGTTCGTTTTCGAGAATTGAATCACCCGCAAGAGGCTGTCGGTTGAGTCAGATGTTACATTCTGTAAACATTTGTAAACATTTTGTCAACTGCGCTTGTCATCCGGTCGTTCAGGTTTTTCCGATTCGCAAGGCGAAATCATTTGTCAAAAAAGTTTTGTGTGTTTGTTTTGAATTTTTCGACGGGTGCTTCTTCTTCAGTTGGTATCAAATTTCAAAAAAAAATCTAATTACCCAAATTAATCTGATTGAATGTTCGAAACATTATCCTGATTCAATTTGTTATTTTTTGATAAGTTAATTTCATCGTCACCATCATTCTCGTGCTTTAAATTTAACTTATTATGGCATAGTCATTTGACCCATATCTATATCTGATTGACTATTTTTATCATCCCAATTTCACTTATAAATGTAAAGACAAAACAAATTCGAGTTGAAATTAATTGCTCCCCATCTGGATTTTTCATCGAGTCTTTTAATTTATCTTACGCAATTGTCAATTACTCATTGCATTTAATTAAATACTTTGTTCAACCAGTGGGAATCAATTTAATGGTGTTCTTTTTTTTTCACTTAGTATTGAAATTTACTTGATCGGCAATACATACTGCCGACAATTGGCAACTCATTGCGAGACGATTAAAGTGTTGTCCGACACACTAATCATAGACACATGTGATTAATTTCACGTTTGGAGAATAAAAATAAAAGAAAACCAATATCTGCGCGTTACACAGGTTGAGGTCGCTCGTTGAGATCTGTGTCATACTACATTGGAATTGACAAATCTCAGCAAATCTTTACCATAACATCTCGCCTCTTGTGTAATGCCATAATCGATGAGCCGATACTTGTGCGTAAAGCCGATCTCGTGTTTATGTCATTCAAGAATTCACCTACACCCACGATTAGCGTTGACGTTATATCCATTTATGAAATCACCATTTTCAACCTCCTCGATTTCTGTTACCCATAATAATACTCTTTAAGGTATAAGGTCTGTTTTTTCGTTTCACATTTAAATATTCATACAGCGTAACGTGTAATTTCATTGTTTTTATGTAATTAAAAACTCAACATTAGTATTCATCGAAATTAACAAAACTGTACGCTTCTGTATACTTTTCATTAATTTTTATATGTTTATGTTTTCTTAACGGACGTGCGTTTGTTTTTCTTTTATTTATGAAATAAATGTTATTCTAAATTAGATGGTTTAGGACTCACGTCTTGGAGGGGGATCCACGTTAGTCACGGTTTCCTGAAACAAAAAGTCAAGTTCCGGTTAGGTCTTATAAATAGATTCGAAGATTCAATATATGTTCTGTACGTTCGAGCTCGCCTGGCTACTCGATACGATTTATTATAATGCATTTTTGGCCGCGTTGTTACGTTTTTATTAACACCACTCCGCGTTTCAAATTGTGCAGAAGGTTCCGGCCAGACGACATGACAAAGATCGTGTTCGAGGCCACGCGATAAAGTCATCTTTCTTTTTTTTTTTTTATTTATTTTTTACTTTCCTACTAAACGCATTTTGATACTTTGAAAAATCATACGCAACCGATTCACAAATCGCCACTTTCTAATTTTTATTTATTCATTGAAATACTGAAAATTTGCATTTTCAAATTTGAATGTCAAATCATCAAATCATTACAATATTTCAGCGGAATATTGTTGCAACGAAAAGCGTATTGTAAATTAATGTACAAACGGCAATAAAAAAAATTGGTTATGTTAAATAATGTCTTGAATTCATACGACTTTTCTGAATATTTGCATAATCAAGGCTTGAGGGTTGTGCCCCTCTTGCGTTCAAGTTCCATTTTAGTTTCTGCATTGTACGTGTACAATATTTTGTCTGAGGTTTTTCTCTATCGAATGTAACTATTGATTCCAAGCCCAATATCTTAATCTCATTCCAACTTGTGGACAATGTTTTCAAATCATTAATTAATTCAGTTCATATTTGAAATTATAAAAAAAATTGCTTCATTTGAAAGGAGATATTATTTGCGGATAAAACCGACTTATAAATAAGATTATGCAAATTGACTGAAAGAGACTGATGATGAAATTGGTGGACGCACAGTTTCTTGTGCTTGAAATGATGTATTTCATGACCAAGGAAAATCAAAGTAATCTGGAGCAATCATCCAATTGCGTCTCGTGTATGTGCTTAACGCATTCGCGCGCGCAGTTCTGACGTCTTTCACACAGCACTCTTGAAGGAAACAAATGGCTTCGTTACAGAATCGTTATGATGATTGCTTGCCGGGATCCAGAGACGGCACAATTAGGTGTCCCTAGACCTAACCCTTTCCCTTTCATTCGACGAAAGGTAGTCTGCACACAATTTCAAAGACATATAACTTCAGAATTGACATGCTCCTGGTAGCTTTCAGTTAATTTTATTAACCATAATGTACTCAAATTGAAAATCAATTTCTACAAACAATTAGAAATTAATGTATTTCTAATATTCCCTACACTCCATACATAATCTTATATATAAAAAGTATACTTCTAATCAGAAATTAATATAATATTTTAGTTAAGAAATAAATTAATATATTTCTAATATTCCTCACACTCCATACATAATCTTATATATGTAAGAAGTATACTTCTAATTAGAAATGAATATAATAATTTATTTGAATACTAACATAATTTTGTATCAATTAATTATCCTACGTTATTTATTTATTTTAGTTAAATAATATTTTAGTTAAGAAATAAATTAATGTATTTCTAATATTCCTTACACTCCATACATAATCTTATATATAAAAAGTATACTTCCAATCAGAAATTAATATAATAATTTATTTTTGATGCTAACATAATTTTGCATCAATTAACTATCCTATATTATAATTAATATATTTTAGTTAAATCCAAATAAAATTTTTTATGGATCCATGTATGATATAATTCACGTATAACGGTAGTTGGAGTAATAAGATATTTTATTTATTACGTTTATCGTTATGGCTGTATATATGGTTTTATATGTTCTTCTATATGCGAACTATATGATTCCATTTATAGTTCACATAAAAAAATTGAATCAACATGAATTAATTAGATTTAAAAATTAAAGCATAAAATGTGAGTTGGGTCAGGGGTATTTTGTCACTAAATTAGACCTGGAGGATCCGCCAAATTGTTTCACTTTTCATAACCCACACGTCCGGGCACAGCTCGTTTTATTCCACGTAAACACTTATAGTTATCACGTGCCAAGAAGTCGCACCAGCCAGGCACTTCCAATTCGCCATGCACATCCGCCGAGGACAAAACGTGCCTGGATACTTATTCGCTGCCTTTACTCTCTGCTTGACTGGATAAACTTTTTACGCGGACTTGTAATGCGCGCGAACTCGACGATGAGTCGTTGCGACTGATGTCTGTTTGCAATTAATCGATTTCCATGCTTACTTCAAAAATAATTGTCTAAATCATCAAAGATGCTTCGAAAGGTCAACGTTTTTTTGCAAAACTAATTGATTCCAGCGTGCTGTTGTTGCTCAGACCAATGCACGGGTTCGAAAATAAAAGTCGAAGTCAAACTTTCCATTCGGCGGTGAAAAAGAGTTTGACCATAAAATAGGGACAGATCAGGGCGCACTCGGCGACTTTATTTCAATTGACAGTAGAGAAAAAGAGAGAGAGAGAAAAAAAAAGAGCCAAAGTTGAACAAACGTTTTAAGTCTGAGGATCGAACGAAAACTGTTGTCTCGTAGTCGAACAAGATTTGTCCGTTTTATTTGTAAAGTGTTTTCCCATCGGAGGCGTTTCGTCGAATGCACCTGTGTCTCTGGAGCGTGTCTCGTGTCAGAGCTTGCCCTCAAATCGTTCGCGACCGACGTCCATTCTCCATCATATTTAATCCTGAAGGACACCCTTGTTTGTGCAGTTTTCGGTTACAACTCGTCTAATGGATTATCCTTATATTCTCTTACCGCGCGTATAAAAACAACCATGATTCCATATTTGTCCAACTTATTAGAACTTTGTCCATCCCTATCATTCGTGACGCGCCAAAGACGAGACGGCTTTGATTCGCTTAGGCATTGATTTTCTATTATATTGCCGAGCAAAAGAGCCCCGATCAATCATTGTTTCGTCATCGTATTGTGTTTTTCACAATCATAAAATTTAACAGATAAGTGTGAATTGCAGGTCATGATGGATGGCCTGATGAAAAATGAAATGATGGAAAATTTCATTTCTATTTTTCTGCGTGCTAAAAATCTTAACTTCATTTTTATTATTTTATTTCTTTCAAAAGACTTTTGTGAAGGTGAAGAAATAATTAGCTTAATTAAACTTGTAGATTCTCAACTGAAAGTTCTGACGGACTAATTTGTCCAAGCTGGAAAATGACTGGATAGATTTTATAAATCTGACGGGATCTTTTGGAAGCAATAAAAGAGTCAATAAGAATTCAAAAAAGGATAAATGATAGGCTCCGGTGTCCTCCCTTGCGGATCCCATGACTGAACGAAGAATCGAGAGGTCGACATTTTTATCCGGTTAGGAACTTGTAAATCTATCAAGAACAAGATATAAAACGTCTTTTCAGCCTTAATCCAATCTGAATACATACAAGGAGAAAAATAATTCGTTAACACAGTTAGCTTATTAATGAAGTTGCAACTTGAACCAGAAATTAACCTCTTTATAATCTTTTTATATGTTAATTTATCATTAATTTTAATTCAATTATTCAATAATTTATTCAATTTAACGAAAAAATTTTTAATTCTCCATTGTTCTTAATTATTCAAACAATTTTCATGAAAACTTAATTTACATAACGAAAATCAATTGTGAATAATTTTTAAATAATTATTAAATCCAAATCTTCAATTTACTATTTGCATGAATAATCTGACGAAACGTCATTGAGTTAGTTAGAATTGACGAAACTAAATGCAAAGCACCGGCTGCATCTCGAGCTGCATTGACCTCGCCTGGTTTTCACGCGACGCCGAACTGGTTTTCGGGCTAAAGCTGCGTTCGAAAGAAAAGTCAGGGCGTTAGCTGCCCAGCAGTATTTCGACTCAGTGACGTAACATTAAAAAAACGTCTAATGCTAAAATTATAATGTTATTTTCAAAACGTAAACAAACGTGTTGAGAACTCAGAATAGACAGTATAGATTTCTCAAATTTTCGAACAGAAACTGAGGCCTCCTTCATAAATACTTATTCCCAATCCCCCGCTAATAAATTTGCAAAAACAAAACACAACTTCAAAACCAATTAATTGATCGTTCAATTTTACATGTGAAAAGTCGATGACTATTTGCCCAGGGTGATCTGAAAATAACCGAGCAATTTTTTGTTGTCAATCTTTTTCTCTGCGAAACTATTCGGAAGGAAATTATTCTGCAACTGAAACGAAATTTATGTCTTGAGTTGTGGAGCTGTATATCTCGCTGGGCGCAAAATTCAAGTCGCAAGCCGCGGCCCGGTGGAGATAGGTCGATGCAGGTATAGGTGTCCACGCGGAGCCAGCATCAGCAGAGCGTCTCGGATCGGCGACGCCAGAGCGTCGCGGCGCCACCCCCGGCGCCCGCCGTCGCGACGCCAACCCCATCCTCGCGTACGCGCCGGCCGCACCCCGCGACGCCGATAACCTATCCCGACACCGAATCCCTGCACACTAAAATCACCGGATGCCTGTGCAGCTCCCTCCCAACCGCTGTCGCGATTATTCGCCAAAAATCCGATCCACCTTGGAATCCCTTTTTGCTTATCGTGACCCAAATTCGAGGCTGGAAAAGCGACAAGGTTGTTTTTGGGAGACAACTCTCTCGCTCTCTGTTTGTTTTATTTTTTCCGACAAACGGATGGGGGGGGGGGCACAACAAGATTTGTTACACGAGTAATGAGTGTTTTCGAGGCGATTTGGAAAGCAAGTGATTAGATTTGGGTGTGTTTTTGCTCATGCGAAGTTACAATGAGATATCACTTGGACGAAAGTTAAGTGGATTAAATTTTAGGAGCCAATCTCGCCAACTGTTATATGATAAATAAAATTCGTCTTTTTTTTCTGTCTTTCGTCAATTACAGCTGGCACGGCGAGAGTTGGTTTCAACAATTTATGTCCCGAAGTTTGTCATCGATGATAATAACGCGGTGCACATTTGTTATGAGGGAAATTGTACGATAGAACTGTATCCGCGGGTTGAAACAAGATCGTTCATTATAGCTATTTCTAACGTCTCAAAAATAAGTCCGCCTCGCCCGTCATAACCTATATACTCATCTCATTAACTCGCGATTCGTTCGGCAATGAATGATGTCAAACAATAATACTTGACTGCGAAACTTAGCGAACAGTCTTCACAATTAAGCGAACGCAGAAACTTTGTTGATTAATTTCAATTGGATATAGATAAATAATTTATGCATTTTCATGTTTGCGTTTGACATGTGAGAGTTATAGAATTATTGACTGGCATCGATGAGTCAACTCGTTTCAATAAAAAAAAAAAAAACAATTAGTACAAAAAAAAAAAGAAGAAATAGAAATAGAAACAAAGAAAAAATCTTGTCAACTATTTTTTTGTCGTCAGATAATAAAATTGATCAAAGTTTCTGTCAAAATCAGACCAAATCAATATTATGTAAATCCACCATTATTCTACTACTTCAGTTTTCCTGATTTTTTCTGATTCAGCTCCTAAATTTATAAATTGAAAAAAAAAAGTTGGCGAGTAACATAAGGAGGAAAAAATGAATGAACTCGATTTGTTTTGATTTGCAGATATTGTCATGTAGAAGACCGCCGTCTGAAAGAGAGAGAGAGCCTTAGGTGTACAAGAGAGTCAACATTTTTTTTAGTGTATCGATTGCACAAGAAG
Organism: Trissolcus basalis; assembly: GCA_025266255.1. Taxonomy (NCBI): domain Eukaryota; kingdom Metazoa; phylum Arthropoda; class Insecta; order Hymenoptera; family Scelionidae; genus Trissolcus; species Trissolcus basalis. The sequence continues at coordinate 42,905 of JAAMPD010000760.1, read as the reverse complement.
GACAAGGATATCAGAAGACGAGTGGTAACGGATACAAAGTGAGTATGACTTAGGTACGACTGTTACGCACTTTGCGTTGGTAAATCGTATATCCGCTGGCCGAGGAATCTCGTAAAACAATCTCACGCTGCGTGACTCAGACGAATGGCAAGGGCCTTGCACTATCCCATAATGTCATAAACTTTAACCTCACCCCCGCATTTATCTTTATTTCCAACGCAAGTCTGCGCTCCAATATGGAATATTTCGTACGCCTTAATATATAAAATACACTTAATTGCGACAAATATGGCCCGTAAAATTTGAATAGGCATCTCGGTGATGAACCAATAACTTTCGCACTGTACAAGAGGCCAACTTTTGTGAGGGTCAAAAATCCCAAACCATTTTTGTATTTATTTTTCAATTGCATATGGAAAAAACAATTTTTTCATCATTTTTATAACAATTTGTATAATAATTTTTACCAAACATTTTCACAGTTTCATAAAATTGAATAATTTATATTAATTGTTCGGTCATTAATACAAAATCATTTTTTAATTTGTACCAAAAAGTTTTGATAATTTCTTTTTAAAATGATTTCTGTCCCTTACTTATAAAACAGTTTGGTATAAAAATTACACAAAATTAAAAAAAAGATGACAACTTTTTTCTCCGTTCAACTTTCAACTTGAAAAAATATCTTACCAAGTACAATTTATATTGTAACTAGTAAAATATTAATCGCACATTTTACAATCGATATTGCACTTATTACACAATTCGTTTTTATACCAAAGTTATTTGACATTGCACGTTTATTAGAATTGGTAAAATTCTTTATAATGAAGACTATTATTTTTGTTTCTCCCCTGCCCCTTCCCTCCTACCGAGAAAATTACATCCATCAAAGAGTCGTTACCGCAAAAACAGGTAACGTTGTCGATAAATTGCATCGTGCGTTGATAAGTGCGATAACGTCTTGGACAAATGGTTGGCACGGCGTTGAGCGTCACAATTGCTATCGGCCAGGCTCGCCCTTTATCTTACAATCTCGAGGGGACCTAGGCAGATTTGCACCTCGAGCGGGCGCATCTGTCGCGGACCCCTCGCATAGCGCTGTAATTGTGCGTGCGGAACTTGGTCCTCGTTTTATGGTCTCCGTCGTAGATCATGTCCACGAGAGGAGTTCCTCGTGGATCATATTGACCATTAAAAACGAATCGTTGGTACCGAAGCTACGTGACCTGGCATGTGAATGCCACAGTCGAATATGCAAATTATTTTAATAGAGTGGTCGGTAAAGTACCCAAAAGGAATGAACCGCAAGTTTCAAATTCGTCCGTCCTCTCATCGCCGCGAACAAAAATTGAACCGTCTGATGAGTGTTGCTTGATAGGTTTGCGACGAGTTCCAAACGGCGCAGATCGATCTGACGAATAAGCGAATTCCCAACGACAGCATCGGGTCCAGTCGTCAGCCAATCGCGCTGTCCAGACAGTTTGGCACCGCATCATCGCAGACGTGGCCCAGAAATAACAATGCACGAACGAGAAATAACGATGCAGTACGCGTCGTTCAGTTGACTTGATCTCGAAGGAACCGACCCAATTACGTCGTTTGGTAATGAAATCTATAATCAATTGCCCTGTCATCCAACACCTCTCGTCGTATCTGTTGGGTCTTGTTCTTCTTCATTTAAATGCACTCGAGGCAATCATCAGGACTCACTCCTTTTGTGTACCACCTCAAAATTTCAATTCGGACATGAAAATTTGATTTTTGCCCGTAACTCAAACAGCCGCAAAGACTTCCGACCGAAACCGATCGTTCCCTTTTTGTAATGGCGAATGAAAAAGCCCAATCACGATGTTTATCTAAATTCAAATCTGTTACAATTAAGGACCACTTGTCCGGGCAACAAGCGAGGACCGAAGAGATCCAAAAGGTTGTTCAACCGCCCCCGCACAATTTCGCGAAACAATCTCAATCAAGTTGATGAAGGAGTCAACTTGGGCCATTCCGTTCTTTACATCTGTGGATGCAGAAGCGTGATTCGAATTGACAGGCGCTGTCGGGGCGATTAATCGAAGCGATAAGTCCGCGCTGATTGACGCGACGCTGATAAAGGATGGCAGCTCGGTGCACGCGCCAAACACACATCGGGGTCAAACGCGTCGATCTTGTCCCCCGTTTTGGCCCCTTACGGTCAGCCGGTTCCGGCTTCCGGCTACAAAGTATAACGCATAAATATATAGTTCATGCTCCTCGGTTCACCCCCGTATCGACAGGAGACAGCGATAATTTAGCATCTGTCCGTCAGCGATGCGACTTTTCCAAAAGGCGTATCCATTTGATCGTGGAAAATTACCGTCCGCTATTCATGCCCATCAATCTAGTTATGATAATTTCGTTTATACGAAATTGAGTTGTCTGGACTTTTACACCGGGCAACTTTTCAAGTTAGGACTGTCCTTTTATTCGCGGTCAGCTTTTTACCACATAACCAAAAAAAGTATAACAACGTCAGTCGATTTTGTTGCAAACAAAATTTCTTTCTTCGAATTTGCTTTTTTATTTATTATTAGTCCATTATAATTAACTTTATAAAGTTATTTTTAATTCAATGGAGAAAAATTGAATGTTTATGAGTTGTATCGTCTTATTTTATTCAATGTTTATCAACTCTGATCTACAAGTGAACAAAAATCAAACTAAACAGCAAAAAAATTTTATCAGGCAAGTCAAATATTGTTCATTTTTTAACGAAATTCATAGACGTTATTTAATAGAAACTTTTTTTTTAATAGAAACATTTAACCGAGAGGATTTATTAATATTTAATCAATTTGAAAAAAAAAAATCATTTCGACAATTTATACAAAAAATAACATTTTCTAGATTTCAATGATCAAATTAGAAAAAAAATCATCTTGACAATTTATAACAAAAAATAAAATTTTCTAGATTTCAATGATCAAATAATAAGAAGATGAAACTTGTTTCCCATGAGAGTTATTTGTTCAAAACTTTTCATCAGCATCAATTTAAAAGAGTCTGAACAAAACGTCAAGTCATGTTTAACCCCGACACCCTTAACCGAAAATGTTAAGTTATCAAGCCACCTTGCAACAGAAATCCATTAACAAAAATAAACCGAGAAGCTACGCGGACAGGCTCGTCCTGCGGCTTTTCTCGGGAACATTAACAAGTGGTCCAATTTGAACTATTGTATACAACGCGATATTCGCAAGCTGGAAGAAACGAGAGGGGTTGGTGGATGGAAAAGAAAGTTACGGGGTACGCTCGATGACAGGGGGCGCCAGTGGGGGGGTGGGGCGCGTTATTATCGCGCCGTGCGACGATGGACCAATCGCGCTCGTCGCTGCCGGTGCCGATTTGCGCGAGCGCAGGGCGCACTTGGCGCATCCTAGGGTGCCACAAGCTGTGCCACATACGCGTCACTTCTTTGGCGGCAGCCTTCCGGGTAGCATCCTCGTTCTCTCCGACCCAACTCACCCCTTACCCCGAACCAGCGTCCGATCTGTACAAGTTCAAGTTCCAAGTTCCATCCGATCATTCCCTGTTGAGTTGTTAAGTTTGAAAGCTCATTTGAAACCATACATCTTTCGCCTTCGGTACACCATTGTTCAATCCTTTTACCATCACCAGCACTTGGCGCTTGAATCACTTTTGTACAGGGTTGTCGTTCTCTGAAATCTATCCGTGCCTTAAGAAAACCGTCCCAACTCGTCCAGACAATAAAAGTCGCGTCCAAAGTTTTACGTTCTAGTGATTCTCGACTTCTGTTTCGGCGGCCCCTTTTGCTTCGCCTTCCTTTACCCGGGTTTAGAAGATTCTCCGTCCGTCCCGTGCCTTTTGTCCTTAGCGCCTTATTTATCCCCCCGGTTGCCCGCTAAAAAGTTTCAAAGTCCATGGATCCGTTCACTCTGCACCGGGGCCAACATTTGGGCTTCAGTTGCCCCCTCAGTTTTGGTCTATGATATAAGTCACGATCATTTCGTTCGCCAATCTTAACGTGGTAAAGGACCGCGGTCCATCGTCCAAAAAGCGCGCCAGTCAACATGCTTTCGAATCGGTGAGTCTGTGATTCATGTTTTCATTCATGCTTTACGTTTATTTGTTGTTTTATTTTAACATTTCTTTTTTACTTTATACAAATATATTGAATGTCGAATAATGTATCTGTCGTACTTTGTAAATACAAATTTTGATTCAGTTTGTTTTTTTTTTTTTTTGTTAGAGAAAATAAATATGTATCAATAGAAAAAAAAATTCACTGTTTACAAATATTAGTACGTAGATTTTAAAAAGGTTGTTGTTTAGATACTATTTGATAAGAAATATAAAATTGCAATATTTAATGTTGAATAAAATATTGACCGTTTTAACAATAAGCTTTTTTAATAAGCTTTTTTTCATTTTTTATATAGTCAGTGATTTTTTTCCTTTTTCTTTTGAAAAAATAAAGTAACGTCAAATAGTTGGAACCGTAAGTTGCAATTTTTCTCTTAAATTTTCTTGAGTATCTGAAGGTTCCAATTTTTAGTGTGTGTACTGTCGAACCAAGTATAGTATCAAGACGGAATTGATAGCAAACGATTTTTCACCGAATTTCAAGAAACCGCGCGGACTGAAATTTTGTTTTGCTGAAACATTAAATAAAAAAAAATAATACTTGACGCATCCGTTCTTTTTTTTCCTCTCAGGTTTGTTTGTACGCCGATTAAAGAACAATACAACATACAATTAATCGTAAAATTGCATTCATAAAAGTTTGAGTAATAGCAAGAACAAAAAAGCCTGTAAATCAATTTCCTCGATAAACGTTTCATTACTTTTCACGAATACTTTCCTCGGGATTCATGAATGCTTTAATTTACACGATCCCAATACAATTAGACTCATCATTCAAATTACACATCGTCACATTAATTATTTTGAATCGATATTTTTGCAATTTCGAGATAACCGTCAATAATTCACATCGCATCTAACAGGGTATACAAAAAAAAAGACAATAATAATCCATCATGGGGACGCATTGAAATTCAAAGTCCGCGCCTCACCGCAAATCACTTTCCTGGTGCGTCAATTAAGTCCACACCACAGTAATTTCGGAGTTGAGTATCTTTTCATAGGGCGAAGGTCCACCGAACTGGCTCGATTTTACTCTGACATTTTATACACCACGAGAAACCTATGATTATTATTCATAAAATAATGCGATTAACGTCAAATTATAACTTTCAATTAATTTTCAAATGATCAAATAAACGAGTGATTCTGAAATAGAGAAAAAAAAAGAACTCGCGAAATGAATTGCAATTGAAAAAGTTGATAAAAATTTCGATTAAAAATGAGAATTAAAAAAAGTAGTGTAAAAAAAAAAAAGAAAAAAGAAAACTTTAGGTACC
>JAAMPD010000760.1:0-37468 GCA_025266255.1 Trissolcus basalis | reverse complement strand
ATTAAAAAAGTGTGTAAAAAAAAAAAAAAGAAAAAAAGAAACTTTGGACCAACGCTCATCAAGTAACCCTTATCGTTTTTACGAATATAAACATTAATTCAATTCCGCGTCATTTTTATCTTCCAAATTCAAATGTTACAAGTTGAAAACTTGGATAAAAGTTTCATGTTCTGGGAGTGCCATATAGCACACTCGAGAAATCCAACTCTGTTTTAACTTTTACATTATATACCGCATTATTTTAATGAAGCAATATTTCTTTGCCGAGGGTCTACGCAGTCTGAGTAATGCTCGTGTTATCAAATTGTTTTACTTCCGATTCAGTGTATCGAATTGATGAAGAAATGTGCGGCTTTTTGTTACAAATCTAAAAAGATCTCATTTTTCAATTCATATAAAAAAGAAATTTCACCGATCACGAGAGACAGAGACATAGAAAAAAGTGATGTTTAATTGGTCGCATTACACTGAAGCCCGATCAATTTTCGTTGATATTCAATAAAAAGATTAATAAAATGAGATTATATTTTTATGGTGGAGATCTTACGGTCTACGCAAGTGTCGCTGATGAGTCAGCGAATTGATGCGCTAGATTTATGACTTTTCATCTTCCTCTCGGCGAATGATATTTTCAATTTTTAATTTGCAATCCCCGGGGACTTTGAATTGTGCATTTTTATCAACAAAATCTTATTACCGAGGCGCGAACGAAAATAAAAAAAAAGAAATTATAATAATCCGAACAAAAGAGCGAGTACAAAAGTGATTTGAATGGTTGAAATGCATTTCATTGGTCTAATTGGTTTAATTTATTGGATGTATCAGAATGACCCCCTTAAATGACATACGAATAAGAGCGCTCGCTTTCAACTAGTCGCCATATTTCGCGGGTGTGTTACTAGGGCACTAGTGCGCAGAAGCCCGAGGTTCTCGAGCACGATTGCAGGCACCCCGCCGAAAACAGGGGTGGTTCCCCGACACTTGCACGCACGTCGCTCTCTCGGCTTCGGAACACTCTCAGTCGCTGGTCACTGACTAGGCCCGTCACAACGCGCTCGTCTTTTCGATCCCGACGGTAATCGACGACGACCATTGCGACCCGGTCTGCCCGAAATTTCATTACCCGACGCGGTCAACCGTTAAGAAATAATCGCATCACGGCCACTCGCTCGCAAAACAATGGCAAAATTATCGCCGAGTCGCGCACCAAACAAGACTTCCATTTCATTTTAAATCCCGAAAACCAAAGCCTGGGAGGACCGAAGCTCAACGCGGTTAATGACACGCGACACGATGCACAAGGTAAATCTCAGAAGGTTAAACGTTAACCCTAATACATACCAACACATAGACACTTTATTTTATACATTTTCTTGACTTTTAGTCACACATTCTGGGCCCAAACCATCTTCAATATTAAACAACCAATTACAAAATATATTTTGATTTTGACTCCTCTCAGAGTTTAATATTTTAGTTTAACATCAAACTATATAACAAGTTGACTTAAAAATAAGTTCGAATATATAAATTGGAAATGGATAATTCTATAAATTATTTTATCGGCTGGATGATGAATTATTTTATCTGATTTAGAAATTTCGATTTAAGGAGTGGTTGGGAATTTGAAAAAACCAGTTTAGTGAATTCATTAAGATGTTTTTTGAAAGGGTGCGATCTTACCCTACATTCACTTGGATATATAGCTTGAGAATTCCATGTCCTATGACACTTTTAGAAACGTTCTCTTTTTTTTACATTATCTTGAAATGAGGTAATTTTGCATCCCCAATGGTGTGCAGGGTTAAGACAGACGCATGATAAATGATTTGCATTTGTTAATTGGAGTGACTGATAAATAATGAATGAAATGTTGGGCTTGTTAATTTGATTATATATACAATTAATGGGTGTGCTGATTATGTGATGGGGAATGTTTTGATGTTCGACCGATGCGGGGAATGAAATTGATTGAGATGTTTGACATCGTGCACGGTGCAAACTGATGGGTGTCTTAACGCATCACGGAACTATTTTCGCGGACATCTATTATTTCACGGTTTATGCCTTTTCACTATTCTGATGTTATAAATTTGATGCAAACGCTGTTGTGAATCCAAAAATAAAACAACGAGTGACGAGCGGGCTTCGTTGAACAAACGCCCCTTTTGCGGATGGCGTTTTTTACTTTACTCGCTATGTCACCGGTCAACATTTTATTTCGAATTCAAACAATGGGATTTGAATTAAATTTCAACGGAATTACATACAAAGTGATAAAGTTGAAAAAAGAAATGAGTAATTTAAAATGTTTCGCTCGCACAGGGACGGCTTGTTTTATTTAAACAATCTCTTACTTCAAACAGAGTTTGGTTGATTTTTTTTCCTGCTAATCGAGCAAGCTCTGTGACAACCATTTCAATAAACATTAAACATTATCGTCGACCGCAAAGTTTTAGGTCTACTTCAGGTCACGTAACAGAGTTCTATATATTGAAAACATAGCCATAAACTTTGCGATAATGTATCCTCAACTCAACTGTGACTTTGTTACGATTCTATTTGTAACGATTCTTGACAAAAAATTGCATACAAACAAGTTTCACTGAATTGGATTTTTTGTTTAAAAACATGCACACTCGAATAAATGAAAATATGAAATTCCGAGCCAATGGAAAATTCTTCCTTTCTGTGATGTGGCGCAATTGAAAGCAATAATTTAAACTTGACGAACGCGAAATTGCCTTTTTTTGCGATTGAAAATAATTGATTTTTATAGCCCAATTAAAGATGAACAAACTAATAACAAAGATTTTTTAAAGCAACGCCTCAGAGATATCGCTTTCAACTATAATGGATCAACGCTGATACACTCAAAAATATCGGACGCTTTCATTAGGGAATTAAAATCTATAACAATCATTAATTCATTGTTGAATTTTGGACGAGCAGGTGATCCCTGAAATGAGCGCAAGATGTACAAAACTGATGCACCCACGCTCGCTAATTCAAAATCAATGTTATCTCACATAAGAGAAAGTTAGGATTATATGGCAACTGCAAAATATAGTCAGACGGGAAATAATTGGGATTTATTATACTGTGTAATAAGAAGATAAGTCGCGCCAACTTTGAACTTATTTAGAGTGTTCGTGAATGAGGGGGAAAAAAAACTATAAGGGATGGCAATTTATCATCGGCGCGGAATAATTTAGTAGTTGAATAATTCAAAGTCCAGGACAAGTCGGCCGTTAATCAGTCGCGCGATCGATCGGTCGTGCGATTTTTGCGGCGAACAAAAATCATAACATTTAACATTAATCGAGCTCTGTTGATTCGACACACAGCGCTCGTCGGGATTTAGCGATACGCCCGACGGATTCGCGTATCACAGTGGGCTGCTGGCAATTAAATGTTCGTTCGAACGCGGCGACACCCGTCGAATATAAATGTTGCCTTGATGTTGTTTCCATCAACAACGAATCAAACAATGAAGCGCAAAGTTTTCATCGCGAAAAATCGATAAGTCACACGACGCGAATGTACCAGCGAGAAATGCCTTTTTCCTCTCCACACCACATGTTCATTTTGTTGCATATTTGAAAATTTAGATATGATTGAATTATCAAAACTATATCTCAGTCTGTTCAATTGTACGTGTCAAAAAATTAATCGGATTGTTTTGTCGGGTGGGGCTTTTCCGGGCGAAAATCAAAAACAAACATTTATGCGGCTAGCTAACAAAAGCATGTTTACAAAAGAGGGATTTGACTGTAAACTTGAAATTGAATCCTGAAATGAATCCGATCAGCATTTGGGCGAGCGTGCAATTAAGCAAAATTGAGATTGATGTGACACTGAAAACATAAGCTTCCGGGGATCCTCGAATCGACATCCCCGGGGACTCTAATAAGTGAGCTCGTGTAACAAGGTAAAACGTGTACACGTATGACTGGCCATTCTTTATGGTGATGCTGGGGAAAAGGGCGAGCTGCAGCAGTGGGTGGCGCGAAAACGATTCTTCTTAACTCTCGGAGCGCACGAGACGTTGACCTCGATGAGGCTGAAAAAGCTGACGAAGTCTCTTGCACCGTATGCTCCCTCGATAGTGCTAGCTAAGTGCGTCATACAAGGTGTAGACAAAGCGCTGAACGTCTCGAAATCTTGGATCTGCTAGATATCATCCCTTCCTGCGTTTATATAAAAACCTTCACTTTTAAATATTGAACTTCTGCATTCGACATGTTATAGATTTCTGCAATCTTTCTATCTTTAGTTCTAATTTTTTTTATTAAAACCTACGAAAACTTTTTTCATTAAATAAATACCCTCACGGATGAAAATATAATATTTTATTATACTTATTGCCGCTTTTTATAAATTTCGTATATACAAAATATATTCTATTTTATTTTATTTTATATTTTATAAATTTATATAATGGAATTTATAAAAAAATATAAATTAAATATACTTATTGCCGGAACATATTTTCTACACGAAAAAAAAAATATATTTTTATATTTTAAAAATATATTTTTGTTCGTGCATTTAAAACTATAATGATGAAATGAATTTTTAAAAAGTTACGAACAAATGTTTTTTTCTTATATTTTGTGGAACCAACACAATTTTTAATTTGTTATAATTTTGCAAAAATTGTTGGCTAAATGTAAAGTGACTTTTGGTGATTTTGGTTGTTGAAAATTGGGATGTATATGTGTATGCACATTTGCGGCTTGTTCGTCAACCAACAGACTGTTTCCTTAACATTTAGAACCAATCATGAAGACTAATTTTAAAAAGTAGGGTCAACCAGGGTAAGAGTGACACTCGAGGTAAAATGTGACACCTCATATTTTGTGCAAACGAATAAATTTTTCTTTTCTCATTGTATAAATAATTTTACTAATTAATAATTATCTTCGAAATGATTTGAAACATAAAATTTTTGAAAAACATTAAAGTAATGACATGTGTCACGTTTACCCCGAGTTGTCAGTCTTACCCCGGTTAACTCTAACAAAAAAATGTTTTTTTTTCTTTATATTTTGTGGAACTAACACAATTTTTAATTTGTTAATTTTGAAAAAATTGTTGGCAAAGTGACTTTTGGTGATTTTAGTTGTTGAAAATTGGGTTGTATATGTGTATGCATATTCGCGGCTTGTTCGTCAACTAACAGTTACGTTGTTGTGCAGCAAAGTTAGTTGAATGCGATCTGACGGTCTACATGATTCGCGCCAACACGTGCGAGATAAGATACACACGATTTTCTTGAATAAATTTTGCGTTATGTTTGATTCAAGTTTGTTCACCTCGCAGGCTGTTTGAGGTAGGACATCACAAAGTACAGTTCAGACTGTCAGGTTGTTATTTTCTTCAAAGTTTGGACAAATAACGAAAAAAAAAAAAAATAACATACATGGTAGGAAGTTTATGCGCGTTAAAAGAAAAGCACACTTCATCAGGACCTTTTGAAGGCGAAGGTAATTTTCTAAGGGGTGCATTTTGTACACACTCGGGCTTATTAAATTGTGCGGCACGTTTCGCAACTATGGACCCTGCAAGTTGAGTTTCGCAAGATAGCGAGTGGCCCTCTCTTCTGCCACTTTTGTGGAAAAGAAATGAAGACTGCCTCTCGCTTCAAAGGGAGCTGGTGATAGCAATTGTGTTACGTAACCGACGATGGATAGCATCGTCATAAAATCTTTATCATCATACCAAGTGTCACTTTTCAAGGGTTACAAAAGCTCTGTCAAAGACACGTCATATATTTACATCAACTACAATCCAGTTCAATTTTAAATCCAAATTCAAACGACGAAATTGTCAGTTGTACGTTCCTTATTGTAACGCTTGTAAATAAACTCTTAATGGCGAGCTTTATTTGAGACCAACAAATGATTTCAGTCCGGTGTGAATAAAATAACAAACATGACAACTACTTTTGCGACAACAAATTGATTTGTTTGAACGCTCAATTTCAAGTTTGCTCAAAAGCATCAAAAACTGTTTTGTTACAATAATTAATGCTGATTGATTTTGTATACCTTTTTGTATTTTACAGTACTCTAATTGCTTTGCCTGTTGCATTTTATTTTTATATTCATTAATCAATCAATAACACACAAATTCAAAAGCTTTTGATAGAAGGATAAACTCTGACAACTTTCAAACTATTAAAAAAAGGAAAAAAAACTTCAAAAATTCTACAATCATTTCTAGTGATAAATAATTATGTAAACTCTCATTATTCAAGCATCTTCAACAGCATTTTTGCACATTCCTTCTTGTCTTGATTGCGGCACATTCCCCAATGAGAATTATTAACTCCAATTAACTACCAAGTTTGGGTCAATAGGCTGACTACTTTGTAAGCTATCGCATGTTTGCAAGTTCAAAAAGTCATCATCACAAAGTTTCATTTCATGCTAAATTTCTAAATCTCTCAAATAAAAATTTCATCCTAATAATAATAACAATATTGTACACGCAGAAAAAACATATTATATGAATTATCAAACTTATCAATAAAATTACTATAACTTATTGTAATCGAGATACATGGTGTAGCTTTTGACAAATTTAAATATAATTTTCTAATCATTTTTACTACATGATGTTGTAAATTTTACTGTAATTATAATAAAAAATCTAATAAGTTTAAAGGATAATTTACAAGATGTGTAAGATATGTCTGGGTTACAATATGTTATAGTAATTTTTATAACATGTTTTTTCTCCGTGTAAGAAATAAAAAACTGAATATAATCAAAATTCTTGATTAATTCTAAATGAATGCTTCCATTAATGACATCAAACAAGGTTTAACGGTTAATCTCCAACGTTGATTTGAGTAGTTTGTCTTTTAATTACAAAGATGGAAATGAATCTTGTTTACGTTTAGGCTGTGTGATCGATCGAGGGAAAAAAGGGGAGTCGCAAAGTTGTGAGAAAAGATCTTGACGAGAGGGGGGATGATGGGAAAATCGATTAGCAAGTCGAATTCGGATTACCGATGCCGTAGAGCGTGCATAATCGTGTCTTTTGGGAGCCTGACCAATCAATGCCCTCAATTAGGCAGCGTCAGGCGTCAACAGCGCAGGAAGAGGCTTCCGAAGTGTATCGACTATATTTAGCCATTGAGCTGCCATCGATCGAATTGTGTACCTATACCGCTCGCTCGCGCCCGATAAACACGTGCGATTTTTTTCTCGTCTCGCCTTATCACGGTCGCGATTTTCGTCCCGCATAGATGATAACCGCAACGTCGCCTGCCACTCTCAAACTGATTACAATTTTTTATTTCGTCCCGTCTAAGGACAAGAGTTAACGATTAACAATTTTACCATAGTAATTTGTTGAGTTTCTTTTTTGTAGTTTCAATTTGTTTAAACAAATGCCAGTTGAGAAAACTAGTACGAATTTAGAATTTAAATGAAAATATGTTAGAAAAAAAAAAACAGTGAGATTAGTTAACAAAAGTTGGAGTTAACAAAGGACGATTGTTGGAGTAATTAGAGACAACAGAGTTTGTTTCAGTTAGAGAAACCAGGAGCATAAGAAACGTTTGTCTGAATCGGATTAATAAGAAACGAGGTTGCCGAACTCAATCGAGAATGGAGCTAGTTTGCGGGCGGTGATTCAATTTTACTTAAGATACCATTAAGCTTACTGCTGTTTGAGCAGTACTCTCGTGTTACGACGCTCCCTGCTTACTCTTTCTAAATAATATATTTATCTACACTTCTTCTTCAATTCTCTATTTCAATGCCGGCCAAAAGCTATTTTTATAATCCACTTGTTTAAACAAAAACATGATTTAACATTTTCCTTTTTTCCAAATCAAAATCAAACGTTTGGTTTCAAAACGACAATTATCGTTGCACTTTATTCATATATTGTGTCATCTATTATTCTCTTTAATCTGTACCTATATGAATGATACTCGCACAGAACAGATTAAATATTCCCGAATCATTAAGCATGACAAAAAGCGTTCATCATTATTTAAATGTATTCAAAGTAGTTTTATAATTAATCCTACACTTCAGCTTATATCGATTGCAATGTCTTCGTTGATCACCAAACTTGATTTTGTACAGCAATTACGATTTGAAACTTTTCTCAACAAGAAAGTCTCAATTACCAAGCTTATCCGATGGCTCGTTCTTTTTCACCTAGGGGGTAATATTTCAATTTGACGTTATTTTCTTCCCCTTCAACATTAAATATACAAATCAAACGAAACACAAAAGAAAAGCTATTCAAAAAAAGTAAACAAACAAAAAATGATTTAATTTTTTTTTCTAGAATCATCCGCTTGTTTTCAATACCGTCGTTTTGCATAATGAGAAATTATCGAGCTTGCTGTTTTGCCTGTTTCACAGTTTAGTTGGTAAAAGCAGGATGGGACGAACAGGTCAATGATAAATCAGCAATGAGAAAGAAACGATGCGAAAATTTGCATAAACGTTGTCGAAAAGGAGGGCTGATTCGATTAATGTTGATTTCACTTGACTCGTGACGGTGCGGAGCAACGAATGCTAAGTTTCTGAGCGTGAGACCGACTCGATAACCATGTGTCTCTGGATTGCGTGAAAATTGAGTGAGAGAGCTTGTAAGAAGGGTCTTTGGGGAATGAGTTCGCGAGGGCCGCGCGCTCTTTCTCGAGTTTGACACAGTGAGAGCCGGCGTTGCCTGGCAACCTCCGCGCCAGCAGAAATCTCCAATGGCGTGGATGTTTGCACCAAATTTATCCTTTGTAATACGTCTCTCCCCCGTGCCGAGGCTCCGGACACCAAATACAAGTCAATGACCGAAACAATTCGTATTTAATTGCACTTATTTTGAACTTGAGTCCGCATCAAGGACCATACCCAATGTCCATTTCAACTTCAAAAGAAAGAACTCGTTTTTTTCTCCTTTGTTTCATACTGATATACTTATTTGCCACTGTTATACAATACACCAAAATGCTGAAAAAATTGAGCACTGAAAAAAAAAGTTGTTCCTTTCTGAAATCTCTTCTGTTGCGTTTGAATTTAAATTTAATACCGAAACGAAATTCAGTGTCAACTATGTTTAAAGCATCTTGAGGATTAGAAAAAAGCGTGATAAGCATTGATTAAAATGAAGGTGTTGCCTATCAAACAAAGTAACGACTAAGGTATTCGTAGCAGACGTTTCAATCAAAGGGACCAAACGGAATGATCGTAGCGTAAAGTGGTCGGCTTAATGACGGAGGAGACGTTAATTGATAATAATGCGATGATTTGATTGAATAGCAGTGCTGATTGGCAGAGCAATCGTGGAGTTTCTACTTTGTTATCTTTTCCCCCAAAATCACTGGGGTCCGTCGATCAATTTAATTAGGAGCAAACGAGACTATTTACTTTTATCGAATTGGCCTGTCGTCACTCCTAGGTACTCTGGTAAATCTTTGTATGGATAAATTGTGCCATACTGCAGGTGGTCGATAAACTAAGTACCTTCTAACTTGCACTTAGGCTCTGGGAGTTAATCAGGTTGCCCCTTCTGCAAAAAAAAGAGACAAACTTTTATTAAAATTTTGTCCGTGATGAAAAAAGAATGTTAAATTGAATGCTTTATGCAAGGGCCTAATAGTGGATTAAGATATGACGTAATATTCTAAGTCCATGAGATGATATCACAAGCTCAACTTGTTGCATCTCAACATGGGTACATAATAGTGCAAGGCATCTTAATTCTTGAGACGATTTGATTATGATGTTCCACGCTCCTTCTTGATATGTAGTTTTTATTGAAATCATTTACTTTTAATTTATTTGTCGTCATGTTTTTGTATGCCTTTGGTATACATGGTTGGAACGTGCAATTTATATAAATTGATCAAGTACGAGATAAATAAATAATTTGTTATCGATTTTACGTTTATTCTTGTTTTTTGAAAATACTTATATATTTTTTAATTTGTGTGTTTCAGTCGAGTGACTCTGGAGGTTTTCGAGCACGAAGAAGAACACCATCCACAGTCGCAATGGCTATGCTTTCGCTGCGTATCTCCATTCCGGAGAAAAACTTGACAAAAATGATGCAGTTCGATCCCAGCACATCCATTTACGATGCTTGTCGTATCATCAAAGAAAAGCTGGTGGAAGCCAGCAATATGGGACAACGTAAGTTATTAAAAGTACTTTGAAATGTTATACAAAAAATGTAAAAGAAATAGAATTAAAAAGTAGAAACCAGAAAGTAACGTTGATTTAACAAATGAAATTTAACTGAGCAATTGACTACGTTTTGGAATTTCGAGTATATCTTGTTCGATCAGAGAACCGAGTTCAAAATCCATTGGTTTCAGCAAAAGATTATGGTCTATTCCTGTCGGATGAGGACGCGAAGAAAGGCGTCTGGCTGGAGCCGGGCAGAAACCTCGACTATTACTTATTGAGAAACGGGGACCTGCTTGAGTACCGTCGCAAGCTCAGAACACTGCGAGTACGAATGTTGGATGGGACATTGAAAACGATGCTGGTCGACGACAGTCAACCGGTGGCAAACCTTATGGTGGTGATCTGTACAAAGATTGGCATTACGAACCACGACGAGTACTCTCTGGTGCGTGAACTGCCAGAGGAGGAGATGGAAAACCAAAAGCCAAGTAATTTCGGCACCTTGACGCTCAAAAGAAGAAAGGAGGAGAAGGGCGAGAGAGATGCCAAGATGGATCAGTTGAGAAAGAAACTCAAAACTGACGATGAGGGTACTTATCTTATTTTTTTTCTTTTAAATTTTGTCAATCATTTTATAGTTTGATTCGATTTTTTATGTTTCTTTATTTTGACATTCCGAAATTGGTACTGATTATTTTGATTCGTTTTTTTTTCTGATAGTGAACTGGATAGATCCGAGCAAGACTCTGAGAGAGCAAGGTGTAGATGAGTCCGAGACGGTGTTGCTCCGACGAAAGTTTTTTTCTCCGATCAGAACATCGACAGCCGCGATCCAGTACAGCTGTCCCTTTTATATGTCCAGGCGAGGGACGCTATTCTCGATGGTACTCATCCTATCACACAGGAAAAAGCATGCATTTTCGCCGGAATCCAATGCCAAATTCAATTTGGAGATCATAAAGAGGACAAGCACAAGCCCGGATTTTTAGAGTACGCTTTGATTCTGCTTTTATTATTTAAGACATTTTTTATTGTCCAATTTAAAACAACTACGTAAAAACAATCACATCTCATGCAATCAGAGAAAAAATGTTACGAAAAAAAAAAAAACAAACAAACAAAAAGTTTACATTCCTACTAAACGACTATGCTAAACTTTTAAAATTGACTCAATTCACAAAAAATTCAATAAAATTTAGCGAATAGTATTCATATATTGGCTAAATTATATCAAATTTTATTTGTAACTTGATAATTATTAATATCAAATTTTATTTGTAACTTGATAATTTTCTGACATTGGGAAATTAATTTTAATTAAATTGGTAATTTTATTTAAATAAAATGGTCGAACAAAAATTTTTTAATCAGTTTTCTCTGTTTATGAATATAAATAAAATATAAATAAATAAAAATATAAATTTTTATTTCAAACAAAAAAAAATCCAAACTGTTCGAATTATTAATAAACTTATTATTTCCATATTTTAGTTTGAAGGAATTTCTTCCACAATCGTATCTAAAAGTCAAAGGGATCGAAAAGAAAGTCTTCGCAGAGCACAAAAAGCACGCTGGTTTGTCTGAACTCGATGCAAAAGTCTTGTACACGAAAACAGCAAGATCGTTGAGCACGTACGGCGTAACTTTCTTCCTGGTGAAGGAAAAAATGAAGGGCAAAAATAAGTTGGTGCCGCGTCTTCTCGGAGTCACGAAGGACTCTGTGCTTCGACTCGACGAGAAAACCAAGGAAATCTTGCGAACATGGCCGCTTACTACCGTGCGACGCTGGGGCGCCTCGCCCAACACCTTCACTCTCGATTTTGGCGATTATTCCGATCAGTATTATAGTGTGCAAACGACCGAAGCCGAACAAATTCTTCAACTGATATCCGGATATATTGACATCATTCTAAAGAAGCAAAAGGCAAAGGATCACTTCGGAATCGAGGGAGACGAAGGATCCACCATGGTCGAAGATAGTGTTTCACCTTTGAAGTAAGATACTCACATGTAACGAGAATTTCATTCGGGTCAAACTGAGATTGATTTTGTTAAATTAAAATTTCCGATCGTTTTGCAAAAGAATCGAAAAACAGTTATGACGCAGCCTGTGGGCCGGTTGTAAAATGACGAAACACCGCTGATCAAAAACGAATACCAATTAACGTATTGTTAGCACGGTTATGCACACCGCGTGCAGTCGTTGCATTTTAGTAGCTTCGCTCGATGTCTCGAATTGATCTATCACAGTGTTCGCGAGGTCAATACATTTCCTGAGTCGTGTCGGGACAACCGTCATGGGAGGATTTCTCCGAGAACTGCTTTACAAATACGTTTTGTCGGCTCTCAACGACGACAACCAGTACGGTGTTTCGGCATAAAATAGACAATAAGCCAGATCAACGAGTCCTTTTTCTTTCGAAGCTAATAAACATACGGATTTTGGTTCGCAGAGCAACCATCATGCAACATGAGACTAGTAACGTTGGCAGAGGTAACATCGAAGCTGTCTCCGTCGCGATGCCAGCTGTGATGAGAGCCGGTGGAGATGGTAAGTCCCCTCGTAGCTTTTTTTTAAAAAGAATTAAAATTGTCAGTCGTGTTTGAACAACGATTTCAATTACATTGAAAATATATTAAAATTGTGAGCTCAAATTTGTATCATCGGTGGGATCAAGTCAGTTGTTTATGGACAACGTAATGCAATTTAAAATCATATTTTTTTTGTGTCATAGACATGTAGATATATGTTGATTTCAATATGTACGGATAGTCGATGTGAATTTTTTACAATCAATCAATTTTGTTTGGTAGAGGTAAACATAATAATTGTCCGATACATCTGAGGCACATGAAATTAATATGCATTTTGTAAAGAGAAAATATTTGTACGCATATTTCATTTTAGTATTCATGTTATGACGCGCCGCTGCTGTACAAGTTTCTTATTCTTATTATCATCTTTTTTTTTTCTTTTCTTTTCTTTTTTTTTTTTTTATTTTTTGTTAAAAATAGATGTTTCTACTGTGTCATGTGAAGTCGTATGTTTCGTATTTGTGAAGCATTGTATCTGTCCGTTCTGTTACTTTTTCTTTCAAGAAAATAAATGAACCAAGACATCTGTGAATAATTTCATTATGAGAATAAATAAAACTTATTTTCATATGAATGTTTGGTACGTTTTTGGTTCATCTTGTTTTCATCGTTTTGTAAATTATGATACATTTTGAATTTGATGTTAATCGTAAGTTTAATTACAGTGATAGTACACGAAGAATATGAACGGCTGACTACGACTGAAGAAACCACATATGATGGTAAAAGAAACAGCCCCCAATAAAACTGACCATTTTACTAATGGCTAACTGAACATAATGATTCAATGTCAACACAAACATCCCTTATTAATGCATAAATAACTTTTTGATATTATTAAAGTAATTAATTCAACCGTGAATACAAATTTCAGTAAAGTCCTTTGTTACAGGATGATAAATTGTTTAATAATCCAAACGCATTAGTGAATAACAATCATTATAAAATTTAATACAGTATTCGCAAAGTAAAAAAAGGTTGATGATTAATGTCCAAAAATAGTAGATTTCCCTCTGATTTTTCATTTTGATAACAGTGTTAAATTCGTTACATCCCGGTGCATCTGTTTAATTGCCTTAATTTATTAATAGCAGCCAGCCATTCGATTAAAACTGAAAACAAATCATCTGACTTGACCCTGTACCCACAATATTAATCATTACAACACAATTCGCACAATTTACCCATGTAATAAGTCATACATGCAACGTACATGTTACATTTATGATGTATTTTACATGGGTAATTTGCGTACAGACCTAAAGACTAAAAGATTCAATAAAAAAATTCACAAGAACAAATAAGAAAACAACAAAATGACAAGAACCCGAATGTCATGAGTAATGCACGCTTGAATCCTCGTATTTGTTGTGATCGATGTTTCTCTGTACATATTTCCAAAGATTTGTACAATGTAACGACTTGTATATAAATTCTGAATGTTGAACAGCAGTATAAGAGAGCTTAGTAACATGATTGGACAAAGCCAGTTTTCAGCGTCATGTTTCTGCAACCAAGTTTTCATCAATTAATTAAAGATCGATGCACCCAGCAACTGGCGCAGTGAATTAACACGACGCCAAACATTCGTTCCGTTTGCTTTGACTTTTTAATTAAAAGCTATTTCTCATCGAAAACTTTGTTGCTCAAACATTCGGAAATGAATCGAAGAAACACCATCACGAGGAATCGAACGAGCCAACCGTTTTTTGTATATAAATCATAAATGATTGTAAATCTAGACATGGTAGACTGCATGATCGAATTTTCAGGGGCCCGACCTTACGGAACCGGTTACATGGCCAGTGCTCAGTACACCACCGTCAGTGGACAAATCAACATCGCACACACTTCACCCATGGTAAGTAACTCCCAATTGCAAATTTATATGTGGCTCCATTTATGTGTCATATGGACTACAATCTTAATGCAGTCTCGACATGTGTACACCCATACATCACATTTGTCTCATATATGTTTCCTCATATATGTCGCATTTATGTTGCAACCATATATGGAGCCATGTACAATTTTACAATTGGGTTAAAAGAATCGCAAGTAGATCATGATGGTGGCCAATTGTATTTTTTCCTTTGTATATTTTGTTAATAATAATTTGTTGTTTGTTCATATTTTTTTCGACCAATTGGACACGGTTGTGAATAGTAGTTTTTAGAAAATTGATCTCAGGGATCGCAGCGATAATCGACGTTGTGTATTTGCCAAGATTATGTTTACACAAAAAGAGGAAAAAGAAACTGAATAATAGATTGAACATTTTTTTTCATGCTAGGCGCCTTCTATTGCGGACACAGAGTAGGTACCAGGTGGAAGAAGAATACATTCTTTGGCTTCTTTTGTGGAACATCATAGCTAATTTTATAATTCTTTGCGTTGGTTTTTCCTGTGTTGCATACAGTGGTTATGATTTCAATAAGACTATCTGCCTGACATCAATCATTGTCACGTGGTGTGGATTTTTTATTTTTCATTCTTTCTTTTTTCGTGCGCGAAAAGGTGGTATCGTTTAACAAACGTTTCAAGGGGAAAGTCTCATCAAGCAGAGCTCTTTCATTTTTCCCTGCAAATACTTTCACATGAGGTTGTATCATGAAAACGGCCACAGAATATGTGGAAATTTGCATTTTATTAAAATTAAGGAATTCTCATAATTCGCCTCCGTCGGACTTTGAGAACGGCTTGAAATTTTACGATTCAGTTATTTGGTAATTGAGCACTCATTAGTACATTTCTTTCATTTAGCATCGTCGTATAAAGTTGAATTCATTTTCGGTTTATTAAATTCACAAGAACATTTTTTCAAGATGTGTTTAAAATAAAAAAAAGGCATCCATTTGTGTATCTTCAGCTTCATCTGTGTAGAAGACAAATGAAATTGAAAAATTTTCAAAATCATGCGAGAACAATAATTGAAAATGCTACAGTAAATGAACTGAACGAAATAAAGAGAGATTTTGAAAATGTTTCAATTTAAAAATATTTAAATGCCGATTGAGTTTTATTTTTAGAAAACTGATCCCAATTTTAACTCCTTGACTACCAGGTGCAACAAACCAGAGTTACATCCGTGCTGTCCGAGCCACAACGTGCCTTACTGTCGACTATTACCGCCGGCCATGAGATGATCCAATATGCCGAAGTCGAGTTGACAACAAAAGCGCAGTTGCCCGAAATCGGCACCGACGCTGCCTCACTCAGATGGATCGAGCAGACAATTGACACGCACAAACAGAGCGTCGGCTCGCAAATCGCAGCGATGAACGCCGCGACCGCTCAAGTTGTCACACTAACATCCGGCCCAGCTGACAACGTCGACCACACAGCCGTTGGTGCGGCCATCACCACCATCACCTCGAATCTACCCGAGATGACCAAGGGAGTCAGAATGATCGCCGCCCTGATGGAAGATGACACGTCCGGGGATCGACTTTTGGATGCTGCTAGAAAATTGTGCTCAGCTTTCTCAGATCTACTCAAAGCTGCTGAACCAGAAACTAAAGAGGTGAACTTGATAGGACAGCAAAAATGGAAGCAACTTTGGAGTTTTGCATTCGCAAGCCTATTTTACAAAATTGTCAAGTTTCAAACATTTGCAAAAGTGTTATTGTTTGTGTCAATGAAGGGCTTTTAAATCCCAAAGTTGCTTCAATTATAATCGATCGGTTACTCATCGTTCTAACATCCACTATGATTTCCCTTTCTCTGCAGCCCTTTTATATATCGTCTACTCTTTACGGACAATACGTAAGCACCGTAGATGAAATTCGCAATTAGTATAACGCTGAACATAGTACGGCTTGTTTAGTAGTCGAGACGTCGCATTCAACTTTATGTTTACGATGTTCTGCTTTACATGACTAAGTTATGATTTTGATTATCTAATCTTCAAAATTTAAAATGGTCTGCGGAGTACCTTGATAAGTTAGTTATCAATCAAGATACTAAGAAGACAAAGTTTAATTTCGTTCGCACTTGTACATCAACGTTGGTATCATTTGGTATCATTGTATGTGCAGATTGTTATCAAAGAATAATGTGCCAATGCCAATTGTTGCACATGCCCATCAAGAATCGCTCCACTTTTTATCACTTCAAAATACAGTAGACAGTTTAAAGAATCATGGCAAAATCTATTGCCTATATCAAAAAGTTATTTAAACGAAAAGTAAAACGAATATTTTACTCCGAGCTTTCTTCTCGCCTTTTCTTTTCATAAATTAGCAATTTTAAGTTCAAAATATCTTGGTCATTGATTTTGTAACAATTTTTTTCAATCTTTGCTTTTCCTTTTCAGCCGAGACAAAATCTCTTGAACGCAGCATCACGAGTTGGCGAGGCTTCGCACCAAGTTCTGACCCGAATCGGAGAAGATGATGACTCGAACCGCGAGCTTCAAGACATGCTGCTTGCCCTTGCCAAAGCAGTTGCCAACACAACCGCCGCCCTTGTACTGAAAGGCCGAAACATCTCAGCGACCTGCGAAGATTCAGTTACTCAAAACCGAGTGATCTCTGCTGCGACACAGTGTGCACTTGCTACGTCCCAGCTTGTCGCTTGTGCCAAAGTCGTTGCTCCAACGTTGAGCTCCCCAGCTTGTCAAACCCAACTAATGAACGCCGTGCGCGAAGTCACAAAAGCAGTGGAAAATCTCGTCCAAGTTTGTAACGAGAATTGCAGCAGTGAGAATCTTTTGAAAGAACTCAGCGCTGCTGCTGCCGAGGTCACGAGGACCTTGAACGATCTATTGAATCATATCAAAACTGCTACCAGAGGAGAAAGGGCCAAGGAAACTGTCCAGGAGGGTGCGGTGGAGACCATCTTAGTTGCTACGGATAAATTATTTGCAAGCTCGGGTGATACAGGCGAGATGGTACGTCAGGCTAGAGTTGTCAGTCAGGCAACAGCTCAGTTGATTCAAAGCATCAAAGGAGAAGCAGAGAAACAGACCGACTTGAAACAGCAACAACGATTACTAGCAGCTGCTAAAATTCTTGCTGATGCAACTGCGAAAATGGTAAAATGAATTTTCATTTTGAAATATAAATGTTTTTGTAACTGACTTTTTTGATTTAATTTTTTTCATTCATTTGTGATGCTCAATTTTGTAATGTCAGGTCGAAGCCGCTCGACAATGCGCCAGCAGTCCCAACAACGCACAGATGCAAGACCAACTTCGCCAAGCGGCCGAAGAACTTCGTGCAGCTACGACCGCAGCGGCGACACCAGCTTTGCGTCGCAAACTGATAAGCCGTCTTGAAGTTTGTGCGAAGCAAGCTGCTTCAAACGCTACGCAATGTATGGCTGCGTCCTCAGCGGTCGTGCCCCACAACAACAACATCAGCAGCCAAGAAGAACTCAATGCCGAGTGTCGTATGATGGGTCAACACATCCCCAACCTTGTTTCAGGTGTTAAGGGAACTCAGGCCCAACCTGACAATCCTACAGCTCAGTTGAATCTGATAAACGCCTCGGAGCAGTTCTTGCAACCGGGAGCAGCGGTTATTAAAGCCGCAAGAGCAGTAATTCCTACTGTAACCGACCAAGCTTCGGCCATGCAATTAAATCATACTTCCCAACAACTGGGATCGTCACTGGCTGATTTGAGGTCTGCTGTGACGCGAGCTCGAGAAGCCTGCGGTGGCTTGGAATTGGACGCTGCTGAAGAAATGATTCATAGGTACGTGTGGTTTGTCAAGTTATAATAAGTTACAAGTGTGTAATGAACAATTGAATGTGTATTTAATTATTCTTCTGTTTTTGTTTGGGACAGTTTGAAGAGCGAGATCCACGAGTTCTACAGAGCTGTTGAAGCTTCAAACTTGCGACCACTGCCTGGCGAGACAGCCGAATCGACTGCCTTGCGACTTGGAGGAACCTCGAAAAGCGTAGGTTTCGCTATGGCTCAATTACTCTCCGCTGCCAAACAGGGAAATGACGCTTACACCGGAAGTGCTGCCAGAGAGACGGCCACATCGCTCAAAGATTTAACTTCTGCAGTCAGAGGCGTCGCGGCAACTACTGTCCAGCCGGAGACTCAAAAGAAGGTACTCATGACCGCAGAAGATGTCATCTTAAAGTCGGCGAAACTTGTTAAGGAAGCTAAATATGCTCTGCAAAATCCTGACGGGCCAAACAACGACGCCAACTTGCAAGCGGTTGCAAAGGAAGTTTCCTACGCTCTTGATAAGTGTGTGTCTTCTTTGCCAGGACAAAGGGATGTGGAAGAGGCAATCAAAACTATCGATGTTATGAGTGTCGCTCTGAACAGCAATGAATATCCACAGACGACTAAGAGTTACGGGTATGTTTCTCAGTTGAACAGCAAAATATATATTATTCTCGTAGAAAGTCAAATAAAACCTAATCTAATGTTTAATTTTAATCGATAACATTTCAGTCAACTCCAGAGCGATCTTAGCAACGCAGCGGCAAGTTTGAACGACGCCTCGTCTAATGTCGTATCTTCCATCCGGTCGCCAGTTCAGCTTGCAACATCAACGAAAAAATTCACAAATGCTTTCGGAGATCTGCTGGACGTCGGGATGGAGATGGCGGGACAAACCACGATCGAAACCAGGTCCCAGATGGTCGTGTCTCTGAAAAACGTATCCATAACGTCGAGCAAACTGTTGACCACTGCCAAAGCCGTGGCTGCTGATCCGAACGCCCCCAATGCTAAAAATCAACTCTCAGCGGCAGCCAGAGCGGTTACCGACTCCATCAACTACCTCGTGGATGTTTGCACGTCTGCAGCTCCGGGACAAAACGAGTGTGACAACGCAATTCGTAACATCCAATCGATGCGCTCGCTTCTGGAGCATCCGAGCGAGCCTGTTTCTGATGCCACGTACTTCGAGTGTCTGGAAACTGTCATGGAAAAGAGCAAGAGTTTGGGCGATGGGATGACAGGAATAGCAAATCACGCTAAAAAGTCGGAGCACGAGCAGTTCTCCGTGGCGGTCAGGGGAGTTTCGTCGAGCGTTTGCGGATTGATCGAGGCAACGGCTCAGGCGGCGTACCTGGTCGGAGTCAGCGATCCAACCTCGGTCGCTGGAAAACCCGGCTTGGTTGATCAGGCTCACGTTCTCCGAGCCGCTCAGGCCATCCATACGGCTTGTCAAAACTTGGGCAATCCTACGAGCACCCACAGACAGGTTCTGTCTGCTGCTACTGTCATCGCGAAACATACAAGTGCACTGTGCATCGCTTGCCGTGTTGCCTCGAGCAAAACGAACAACCCTGTTGCTAAGAGGCACTTTGTACAGCTTGCCAAAGATGTAGCAAATTCCACAGCCAGCTTGGTACGTTACAGAATTGTTTGTTTGTCTTTGAAACGTGTGATAATACAGCAGACGTTACTCACTTAGTTCAAATTTTATTTCAAAGTATTTTATAACATGATGAATGAGTATAATTCAGCAACTAGTTTGCGTAGTCTGTTAAGTTTTACTAAAATAAACATTTAGCTTTAAAAATGAAATAAATTCGAGTTGGTGCAATAGTAAAGAGAATTAAAACGATAAAACTAAAACAAATCGATTTGCGTTAAAGACTGGTATGAAAAGGAAAAGTTGAGTCAAAAAGTGTTTTAAAATTCGTAATGATGAAGTCGACCGTTTTCAAAGATTCTGTTCATTTGTACGAGCCAGACGCTTCCAACGAGACCACACTCGCATCGGCCTTCGCAATCCCAACATTCTGTATATGGGACGTACTCAAAAGTTTTAAAAAGAAGCTTCATCCCTGTACAATCGTCCCAAGTTTCATGCTTGCACTCTTCCTCTCTGGCCATCTCGTTTATAAAATTTCGATTGGCGTTTGCCGCTCTTTCTTTGCGAACTTTTTCTTCCGCGATGGCTTTTTTCAAAGCTTTTCCAATGACTTTTCTCATGCAAACTTCACTTATGAAAAACTGTCAAAACAATATGTCACAATAAAATATCAAAATTGTTTTTAAAATTAAACAAACAGCCATGACACTAAAAGTTATTCTCGTCTTATAAAAAAAGAATATTTACGTATTCAAGCCATGCTTGTTCATCTCCGGAAAAGGAAGTTTTGTTCGGGCTCATTTCACTAGTATACAATTTCAATCAAATCAAATCATACAATTTTCACAAATTCCTTAGATTTGCTTGCCTTCGACGCTTTTTCTTTTAGTTCTGTTTTTGAATATCTTAAATAAATAGTTTTTAAAGGTCTACAAAACGTCCTGATTTCTTGACAGTTTTATTCCAGCAACTTGATTAATTCACTGATTTCAATAACTTGAACTTGTCGCATTTGCCTCATGACAGTTCATTTATTTTGTCAATTCTTTTCCAAAACCAAAAAAACGATTTTAAAAATGTTCTTTTTTTTTAGGTCGAAGATATTAAGCTCCTCGACGTGGACTATTCAGACGCAAACCGAGAGAAATGTGCAGCAGCAACTCGACCTCTGCTCGAAGCCATTGACAATTTCTGCATCTTCGCTGGCTCCCATGAATTTGCCAGTCAGCCAGCAAAGATATCAATTGCAGCTCGAGCTGCTCAGGAACCTATAACGTCTGCCGGTAAGGCCATCATCGACGGCTCCTGCGCAATGGTGCAAGCAGCCAAAAGCCTCGCGGTTAGTCCTAAAGATCCTCCCACCTGGCAACTGCTAGCAAATCACAGCAAGAGCGTGAGCGACTCCATCAAATCTCTCGTGGCTTCGATTCGCGACAAGGCTCCTGGCCAGAAGGAATGCGACACCGCCGCGGAAAAAATTTCCGCTCGTATTCGCGAGCTGGACGCAGCTTCTCTGAGCGCAGTTTCACAGTCGTTGAGTCCCCGTCGTGAAAATACCATGCAAGGTTTCACAGACCAGATGGAGAGCAGCGCGAGCGAATTGAGAGAAAAATTAGAACCCCTGCGAAACGCTGCAAAATTCGAGGCTGAAAATGTCGGTCATGCTGTGAACCAGGTGGCGCAGTACTGCGAACCTCTGGTCTCCGCTGCCATTGGAGCAGCCTCGAACATGGTGCACACCAAACAACAGATGGTTCTGCTCGACCAGACCAAAACCGTGGCCGAGAGTGTGTTGCAGCTTGTTTACATCACCAAGGAGTCCGGTGGCAATCCAAATGCTGTGAATCTGCACGCCGAGGTGGACGATGCCGTGGATTCAACGAAGGACACTCTGCAGGAACTGCAGAACACTTTGGAGAACATTTCTACATCGAACGGAATTGTTACCGGGTTGATTGATACGATATCTCGATCGATGGTGAGATTGGAAGATCGCAGGATGTCGACGGTGGAGACAGTTGATCCATATGTTGATTATCAGACGCGAATGGTCGAAGCTGCCAAGGAGATTGCGAGACTTGCACAGGAAATGGTAATTTCAGTTCACTTTTATAATTCTATAATTTTGCTTTTCAATTTCACGTCATTACTTTGTTAGAAATAGTTACTAAATATCCCAAAACCAGAAAAAAAAATCTTTACAGTCTGCGAAATCAAGCACGGACATCGCCAGGCTCGGACCACTCGCCGTGGACATGTCGCACAAGTACACACAGCTTGCTCGCGACGCTTGTGGGGCATCGGCAGCCACGACCAACGCCGACGTCTCGTGTCGTCTGAGAACAGGCGTTCAGGAACTGGGACGTGCCTGCATCGACATGGTTCGCTCCGTTGGAGTCTGCCAGATGTCTCCTGGTGACGCTTATGCCCAACGCGATATAGCCGAACACAGTCGCACCGTGACTGAGAAAGTATCCCAAGTTCTGGCGGCTCTTCAAGCAGGCTCGCGAGGTACCCAGGCGTGCATCAATGCCGCGAGCACTGTTTCTGGAATCATCGGTGATCTCGACACCACAATCATGTTCGCCACGGCTGGAACCTTGCACGCAGAAAATGAAGGCGACACCTTCGCCGATCATCGTGAGAACATTCTGAAAACTGCCAAGGCTCTCGTCGAGGACACCAAGACACTGGTTGCTGGAGCAGCTTCCTCTCAGGAGCAACTGGCAGTGGCTGCACAAAATGCCGTCTCTACCATCGTGCAGCTCGCGGAGGTTGTCAAGTATGGAGCAGCCAGTCTTGGAAGTCACAACCCCGAGGCTCAGGTCATGCTTATCAACGCAGTCAAAGACGTAGCTTCCGCTCTGGGAGACTTGATCCACGCCACGAAAGCTGCCAGTGGAAAGCCTATCGACGATCCGAGCATGGCACATTTGAAGGATTCAGCGAAGGTAAAATTTAGATGAACTTTTTGTTTCGTTTTTTTCAATCGTTACTAAATCGGAGTAGCAAAATTGATTGTTCGACTTGACACGAAAGTTTTTGTAAATCCTTGATTGCTACTTTGAGTTTAGTATAGTATCATTGTCCTAATATAATTTAAAAATCTTTGGATGTAAACAAGTGGATCTCGTTTAAATTTGTGTCCCAGAAATAACATTTCATAACTAGGCTTGCTGAAATAACAAATAACATGACAGAGTAATGCTGATTGTGTAATCGGTAACCCGCATCATTACGAAACCAAAAAAAAATATATATATGAGAAGTGCAAAACCCGAACGCAACCCTGTTGTAACTAACTGCAATAATTTGGAACTAAAAATATCAGAGAGAAATCAGTTGTGCATTGTATCCTTTCATTGATTTTATGGGTGGACTTTAATTGACATTAATAAACATCAATGATTATGAACTTTGAAGCATTCATCGCTAACATTATTGACACTGAGTTGTTTATCATGGCGTTTCTTTTATTACGACTAAACCATTGGCTACCGTTCTTACATTGAAAGCTAGTTTACGCAAAGTTTCACGTAACATCGTACGATGGCAGAGTAGTATTTTTTTGACGCCGAAAAGGATGCGAGCTATGTCAAAAGCGCCCAAGTCGTATGACACTATTAAAGTCCACCTGACACTACACCCTCTATTGTACAGCCTTAGGCACTTTGTTCTATGTGTGTGAATATTCCAATGCCTATATAGTTATTACATTTATTTTCAAACACGTCTTATTATTACACAACGTATAGTACTTGGAGCCTGTTACAGTGCTGTACTTGATCTATTCATAACTTTATTATTACATCTTCTATCACAAAGTATCCAACAAATTCTTTAGATGTCTTCTTTCTTTGATATTGTACATATAACTAACATTTCTATATATGACACAGTTCATTCACTGTTGACTCTTTATTATTACGTTTGAAACCAATCTTATTCAATTCGTAATATTCAAAATTGTACATTGAAATGTTTATTAAAACGCACTTTTGTATAATATGTATAAATTTAAATAGCTTCAAGTACTATAATCAAGATGAAATGTTACCATAATCATAATCAAAAATCAAATTCCAGTCTTCAAATTTGGTATAATTAGATACCAGGTATAATTAGATAAAAATATAAAAGAGAAAGAAAGCATTAATGTAAAATGAATAAAACAAAATTTTTGATAAAGACATTTCATCTTTTGGCAATTTGTTTTTTTATTTTTTTTATTTTTTTTATTTTTTGTAATGCGAAGTAGACATTTGAATTGGGTTCGGCAATTGGATGGAAGCTTATCGATGTTGGTGCTGTGTCAAATTGGCAAATGACCAGTGTTGTTAATTCCCGGATCTGTTGCACCGAAAATTGTTTCTAATTAGTCCGCATGTTTAGAACGGTTAAAACCAAATTAAGGTAAAGCTAAGTCAAATGAATTAGTGTTTATAAAGAATTGGGGGTAGACTTTGATACGAGTCTCACTGACGATTTTGGTCTGGCCGATTCTCGGATAGGTGTTAGAGCGTCAGCTGCAACAACAATTCATGTCCAGCGACGCGGCCGGCTCGGATTCCGAATGGCTTGTGTCCGATCAAGAAGAGGAGCTGATCCGACTGCTCTCCACCAGCGAGAGCAATCAAGCAGCCCAGTCGACTTCTGATCTAGTTGCGCTTGTGTAACCGTACACGTCATTTCACAAACTGAGAAGGCTTCTAATAGTATTTACATTATTATATATCACTTTCAGTATATCTAATATATTCAATCATCTTTCTCTTTACTTCTTGCATTTCGAGAACGCATTTATTTGTCGTCAAGTATTATCACAAACATTTACCATTTATATGTGCTTAGTATTATTTAAACAGAAGATAACTTGCTATTTTGTTCATATTTATAATCAGCAATTATTTATGTTGGTTACGAGATAAAAAAAAAAGACAGAAATATTATATAGTTATTTTAGTTACATATGTTATTCCTTGAAATACTACTCTGCCAAATCATTATACTTGTTTAGAGACACTTCATCAGACAGAGCCTATATGAGTGCGCTCGTGTCAGTGTTATTATTGCAAACTGTTCAAATAAAGAATTTACGATTCTTTTTCAAATGTATTGTAGAACCTCGTTTTAATAACGTCACTTGTCAGTCCCCGAATCTAAAAAACCAATAGGTATGTACAACTTTTACACATGCGAAATTGTTGTGCTCGGTAGAAAAATGGTTGCGGTCGCGCAATTAACCCTTTGATATTTTGTTCATTATTTTTGCCACAGCTGAGCCTCGTTTCTTTGGAGTTTCATTAACCGCACGGTTTCTTTGGTTTGAAACTTTGGTCCAATCAATAATACATTCAATCAGATGACAATAACAAATATGCAATCTAATGATGTGTTACTGTTTTGCACAACAGTAATGTCTGTTCCTTTTCAGCATGACTAATATGAAACGTGTGTTTTGAATACAAATTACTTAGCTAATCTCCCACTACATTTCAATTCAATTTTTTTAAAATAATTTTCTCCAGTTTGAATACGAATACAAAACAACGTTGAAATGAAATTACGATCTAGGTAAGGATCAAACCGAATGATTAACTTTCAAAGAGTACCTAACATTATCCAGAAAATCATTTTTGGATAACATTTTGTATCCTGTGCATGTCAACTGGATCCTGTAAGATTCCTCGTCAATTTTTTATCAAACATTAAAATGTCCGAATTGTTAAATAGATCATGGTCACGAACGTAACATCGCTCCTGAAAACCGTCAAAGCTGTGGAGGACGAACACACTCGAGGAACTCGAGCCTTGGAGTCCACCATCGAAGCCATCGGCCAAGAAATTCGTGCCCTCAACTCTCCAGACAGCCAACGGAACAACGTGACCCCCGAGGACCTGGTGCGCTGCACCAAGAGCATCACCACTGCCACCGCCAAGGCCGCGGCAGCCGGCAACAGTTGCAAACAGGACGACATCATCGCTGCTGCGAACATGGGTCGCAAAACCATCAGCGACATGCTGAGCATCTGCAAAGGCGCGGCGTACAACTGCGCCGAGACTGCGGAACTGAGAACAAGAACACTACAAGCTGGACACGACGTGGCGCTCAATTACAGGGAACTGTTGCAGGCCATCTTGCAGATCACCTCCAGGCCTGGCGAGAGCAAACACACGCTGGTACCCATCACGAGAAAGATTGCACAGAGCGTTACGGAATTAGTCGCTGTTGCTGAATTGCTGAAGGGTTCGGACTGGGTTGACCCCGATGATCCCACGGTCATTGCTGAGAATGAACTTTTGGGAGCTGCTGCTTCCATTGATGCCGCTGCTAAGAAGCTGGCGAGTCTGAGACCACGAAGAAGTATTCAGGTAAATAATCAAAATATTTTCTTTTGAAATATAGAGTCAAGCGGGGTAAAAATGATCAACTCAGTTTACACAGTTACACAATTAATTGTGAAATAATGACATAATTGGCGCGTTATGTTAAATAAAAAAATTATCAGCAAATAGTTTATACGTCGTTAAAGACTGATCACTTTTACCCCTCTTTTGGTCATTTTTACCCCGCCTGATTAAGAAGATTGATCAAGTTTTTTTTTGTATCAGCAATAAAGATTCATTGCTGTAAGATATGTTTGATATTCTTGGTTGTTGATACAAAATCGACCAGGAATCAAACATATAATATGGCGGTGTGTCAATTCAACGTACGAAGGTAAGCTGAAAAGTAGCTTGGAAGATTGTACTTGAGTCTTTTAAACTTTGGCAAGTCAAGGGTTCAGTTTCTCATTTGGCTTTTTTGTTCTTTTCTACGATAGGAAACGAATGAAGATATGAACTTCGACGAGATGATCTTGGAGGCTGCAAAATCGATCGCAGCAGCCACGTCTGCGTTAATCAAAGCCGCGAGTGCAGCTCAGAAAGAACTTATTGCTAGTGGAAAAGTTTCGAGGACACCATTGACTAGCTCGGACGACGGTCAGTGGTCGGAGGGGCTGATATCGGCAGCGAGAATGGTAGCAGCTGCGACACACAGCCTGGTGGAATCTGCGAACGCTTTGGTCCAAGGAATCAGCAGCGAGGAGAAGTTGATCTCGAGTGCGAAACAAGTCGCTAGCAGCACCGCACAACTCCTAGTTGCCTGCAAGGTCAAGGCCGATCCGGAAAGCGAGAGCACCAAACGGTTACAGGCTGCGGGTAACGCCGTCAAACGTGCGACTGACAACTTGGTTAGAGCTGCCCAACAGGCGATTCAGCAAGAAGAGGATCGCTCGCTTGTGCTCAACCGTAGAATGGTTGGAGGCATTGCGCAAGAAATTAATGCAAGGTATGAGAATCGAAAAATTGGTAGGTGTTTCAGCTTTGGTTTAAAAGATAGTGTTTCTTAACAGTCACCCCCCCCCTTGACACCAAGAAAAATCTTATTTGATTGAATATTGAATCAATAATAATAATTTGAGACTTGGAGTATCTTATAGTTTTGTTAGAAAAGATCTAAAAGTTTATTTTAGGCGTCTAAAAGAGAACGAATCCTCGAAGGTACTTTTTATATAACATTTCTAATGTATTTCATTTAAAGTTTGTTTTCTTGATGGTTTTAGAAATTGTTCGTTCAACATTTACAAATTATTATTATAATATTGTAAGATTTATTTCATTAATGAGAAAAGCTGGTTTTATTCTTACGTTAACCGGATTTTGTATTTCAATCTTTTTTACCCCCTGCATGTTACTCTATTTCTCTGCTATTTTATCTTAAAATTAATTTTTTAGAAGAAATCTGTAAGAATCATTATACCTCTTGAAATGAAATTTCTTTGTTGTTTTTCGAGTAGTTTATATATAAATTTATTAGTTTTTAAATATCTGTACATAAATATCTGACTGTTAAACCGAAAACATTAATTATACCAATATGTTTTTACTGTTATTTATTTGTTATTTCATTAACTTCTTTTTTTCTGTAAATGTGCATGTATCTTGGAATCTATTTATTATTCATTTTAAAGAGTGAAACTCTTGTAGTTTTTCTAAGGTAAAAATATTCTCTTTTATTAATATAATTAATATGGTTATTATTAATTTGTTTGTAATTATCAAAATTAAAAAAAATTTAAAGTTACATTATATTTCTTTAATTAATGTAAATGTAAATGTAAATAGTTATTCTCATTTTGTAAATAGCTGGAATAATTTTTTATAGAATTCTGGAAATAACAAAATTAATTTTGTATATAATTCTGTAAATAGTAGAAACAATTTTGTAAATAGTTTTGTAAATACCAAGAATTAACTGAAGTAGATAATCAATTTTTATACTCCTAATCAAAATTGATGAGACAATTGCAGGGCATGAAATAGAAGCCCTAATAGGAGCTTATTAGAGCATAATATAATACACGCCCTTACAATTATTGTCTGATCAATTTTTACTGCTTGAGTAAATAAAAAGTAATGTATTTTATTCGCGTCAATATACAGAGTGTAACGCGAGTATATGATGGCGCGGCATGTACTGATTCTACGAGAAATTGTAAACAAACTTACAATAATGGTTTTATTTTAAAAACTTTTCTCGATTTTTAATCAACGATTGAAAAACGACTTCCTTTTCGAAATGAAGTTTTAGAACTTGAAACTTCATTGAAATGACATTTACTGTACAAATTAAGATCCCACAATCAACGGATAATAGTTCTCTTTTCGTTAGTCAGTTCACTTTTGTATACGAATTTTAAATGCGCACCGGGCAAACTCTTTCGGAGTTGTACTTGCAATTTTTTTGTAATGTTCCGAGAGTTGAATCGACTTGAAATTTTGTACACTTGTCGGTCATGATCAAATCTGCTTGCAAAAAAATTGCCAGGGCTGCGAAGTCGAATCGACCGTTTCATTTCGAAAATGAAGTCGTTTTTCAATCTTTGATTAAAAATCGAGAAACGTTTATAAAATTAAACCATTATTGTAAGTTCGTTTACAATTTCTCGTAGAAATATAACTGCTTTTTTTAATTAAAATGATTGTCAGCTTTTGATGTAATTTGTCTAAATTATTTTTATTGATATTATATTCAATTTAATCTTCTCCCCAGTTTATTATTAATTCAAAAAACTTACTAACAAAATGCACTAACTTATGATGTATTGAGAATTCCTATTATTATTATATATGAATTACAATTTGTTTTGTCAATAGGACTTTTTTCACTGTAAGATTTACAATATACCATCATTGTACAATAAACCTTTTTGATACATTCAGTGTCTTTGAATGTCGTTCCAATTCTTATTATTTTGATGTTTCATTATTATTAGAACTATTTTTATTATTGTAACTTGAGTTCTTATCTCATGTTCGTTACCATTTCCAACAAATATATTCAACATTTTCTATTTTTCAGGTCTGAGGTATTGAGGATTGAGCGCGAATTAGAAGAGGCTCGGGGAAGATTGACAGCAATCAGACAGGCAAAGTACAAAAACCGCGGGGATTATTCTGAATCAGACACAGATGCTGATCAGAGCGGATATGAAAGCGGTTACAATAGAAGTTACGATCAGCACCATACGTCCGTGTCACCACTGCATACAATGAATCAGTCACTGGACCATTTACAAACTTCCACCCATCACATTAATCAAATTGTTAACGATCGTCAGAACTTGGTGAGCCCAGAAAAAGTGAACTCTACCCAAAGTACTTTGGAAAGAAAAATGAAGGATAATCAATACAGGTAATTTTTGTCATTTTTTTAGATCGCTTTATAGTCATATATCATCTTCTTATTGATTTTTTGAAACATTTTACCAACTTTAATAGGCGAATCACAATCAAATTATACTTTCGTCAAGCAATTTAAAAGTTAAATGTAAAGTCCACAAAATACGTTACGTACATTTACATATGTATTTGAAATATGCAAATGTTTATTATTATGTGCAACAAAGTTGAAATTTTATTTTAATTGTGTATTCTCGAATCATCAGAGAATACATCGACAATCTTTGTGAAAACTACTATGGAAAACCGTCTTACTCGGGCCGGTACATCGACTATAGATCGAGCCCCGTGTTAGACTAAATTATTCGTATGTATTTTTTTATCTCGCTGACAGAACGCTAATTATTTAAAACGGTTCGCTATAACAAAATTAATACTTTTATTTTTAAATTAATTTTATTTTCTATTAATCAAATAATTGATCGGTTATGGATGGGAATAATACACCACGCCATACCGTGGTTATAGAAATGTATAACAAATATCTTTTTAACGAAGTTTCTCTGTTTTTTGTTGAATTAATTCCGAAGGTTTGTGGTTGAACAGTTGGCTGAGAAATTGTGTCACACAAAATCAAGCAACGTTTTGTTGTTACGCTTCATTACAAATTAATCGTCCAGCGCTCAAAAAATAATCTTCAGCTTTCATTATTTTCATAACAAGTAGTATGTTTGTTTAAACAATTTTCCGATAAATCATTTTATCTGAAAATCATTGTTTTCAGTCTGAGATTACAAAGTTGTCTCGATCAGCTGTTAACTAAGTACTGAAATCGAGCAACTTTTATTTACAGCGTGACTAAACTAGACCAATTAAATATTACTGATCCAAACTAACGAGTTTTGTTTTATTCCCTTAGAACAAACGTGGAAAGCCCATACGGATATCTGGAACGTAAATCCGAGTCCGAGTATTCTGGTGAGAGGAGGTACACCCCCGATATGCACGGGGAAAGAAGTTTGTCATGTCAGTACAGTTCGATTGAAAGAAAGATAAATCAAGAAACGAGGTATCCAAGCAGTGTCCACTATTCCACAGTCCAAACCGTGCCAAAATCGCCGACGCAATCGTCCGGTTACAGCGAAACCTACCAAGCCTTCCAGGAACCCCAACCGCAGTCCTCTTCGCAGCAAGAAAAATCGTATACCGAGGAACACGCTGATCAGCGAAGTTACCCCGATGGTTTTTACGGTGCGAGTAACGAGCGTTTCTCAGGGCCAAGCACAATGACCACTTTCCGTTCGAGCACCCCTCAGAGCCAGACTGTCAAAAGTGTAGAAACCACAACCGTGCCTGGTGGTAAGGTTGAAACCATTACGACCAAAGTTTATACATCGAGCCCGAAAAGTAATTTGAATTACGAAACCACCGAGGAGACCAAGGAATTCTCGAGTGGTAACGAAATGTCCACCTTTAAAGGCGATACGCTCGAGCAGAAGATGCTCAAACAGTCGATGACGCAAAAAATAACCGAGAAGAAAACCATCACGATGACAACCTCGAGTCGTCAGGAATCGAACACGAAAACCATCCGATATGAAGAGTCAAAGTAAATGTTTCGATTTTTGTTTCAATGTTACGGATTATCTTCGGACATTGTTTCTGAAGCTGTTGATGTTCAAGTTTTGTTTTAATTGTATCAGTTTGTAACTGGTATCCTCAGTTGTTGATTTTAAGGTTTGCACCTCGTAAACTATAGTTTTACTCCTTCAAGCTTTGTCCAATGTAGTTTTAGTAAGTGTTTCCTGTAAACTCCGATTTCGATTTTGTAAACACAACTAACTAAGAGATATCGGTATCGAGAAACGAATGTAAACAGCGGAAAGCCTACTTCTAATGCACCTTTTATACCTCATGGTTTGTTTTTTAGAAAAAAAAAAAAAAGAAAGAAAAAATTGTCTTAAGCTATTGCTATACGCACAAGATTACAATGATTGACCGACACATTTATACAAGTTCGATAAATGATGTTTATATGCTCCGAGAAGTTTTATACGAGTTTTACCATACATTGCTAAATACGCAACAATATACCGTTATAAACGCCAGTTTTCTCAAACAAATAGAATGTCTTATTTTTGAGGGAAACAAGCAATTCAAAACTGAACACCAAACTCGAAACGATATTACAATTAGTAGGTTACGCTATTGTACAGCCATTCATGAGAGAGCTTCGCGAGACACCGCCGAAAATTTTATTTTTATACAAAGTCGATGAGCAGATTGTTTTGACCGAAAAACAAAGACAAAAAATTCTTGCATTTTTATATGCGCAGCCAGAATATCTTTTGTACCGACGTGATTACATTTATAAATGTATACGTACAAAATTGATATAAATGAACATGTAAATTAAGCTTTTAGCCGCGAGGCCTTAGACATTAGAGATAGATAAGTGCCTTTAGATAAAGAAATGACACGTGCTTTCGAGGAGCCTTGTACAAACGCAAAAATTGCCTTCCAAGAACACAGTGGAACACAGATTCGTACTCCTTAGCAATGAGACAATGTAGATAGCCGTCGCGCGATGCTTGAGCGATGCTTCTTCGTGATTGTGTCGAGTTACATTTGCAGACGATTGACATCTTGATCGATAATTTTTGTCACGTCATTGGAAATTGACACCTCAATGATCATTTTTATCTTTTCTTGTCTCAAACTCATTACCGCATCTTTCTTTATTTATTTCTTTTGTATAGAACACACGTATTATTTTAGTTTAGTTTTTAATTTATGTTAACTTTTAATTTAAGGTCACGAATTAACAAGAAAATCAACATATCATTTAATTATATTCATTTTGCTCGTTGCGGCTTTACAAACAAGGCCCGCGGGCTATCCGTTTAACATTTTTCTCTAGTGTTGCCAGATGGCGTTATTTTTAGTCTATTTTTTCCCCCCTTTTTGCTTACTTAGACTCGTTCTCGTATTTAATCAATCGCTTGTGAGTATGTAAGATAGAAACCAAATTTATCGATCAGATAATTCAATATTCAACATCTTGTATTGAAACATCCCCAGAAGTACATTTAACCCCAGCTATTCTGATATCATGATTGTAACAAGAAAGCGTCAGCTATGCAATTTGGGCTCTCAAATTGAAACAAAAAATCTGCAACCTTAGACAATAAACGACAGTAAAGACACGTGAAAATGTTCGTGCTAACTGGGCGCGAACTGCGTATATATCAACGGCGCAAATCTGGCTTCACAACTGTTTCCATTTCTTTATTAACAGTAACTTTCTACCGACTTTTAAAGTGTTCTTTTATAACATGGCACGTGCGATCCACTGTGCCCCTCTGATTCTTTATCAATTTGTGCAATCGAGCGTCTTAAAAACGGAATTTT
Source organism: Trissolcus basalis (assembly GCA_025266255.1). Classification (NCBI taxonomy): domain Eukaryota; kingdom Metazoa; phylum Arthropoda; class Insecta; order Hymenoptera; family Scelionidae; genus Trissolcus; species Trissolcus basalis. The sequence continues at coordinate 4,284 of JAAMPD010000760.1, read as the reverse complement.
TAAATAAAAGTTCGGTTGCTGACAACTGAGTCGAACTCACCGTTGTCATGCGTTTAATCAAATTTATTTTTTACATTTTATAATATACATGAATAATATATTTATAATGTAAATCGATAAGTCGAATGAAAATATCAAAATGAGAAACCGAACTTTTATGGTCAAATTAATTGAGTGAGCATGAGTTTTTAGACCCACTGCAAGACCAAAAATCAAATGCTTTATTAATCGTAAAACGAAAGAAGCATCTTTATTTTATACACAATGATGCAACAAAACGGCGGTCAAATTGTAAGACTGCAAATTTATGATATAGATTTTGAATAGAAAAGCAAACAAAAAAATTATATATACTTCTATATTCAAGCAGTCTACATACGAATTTATAAATTATTACATTGTTAATGCGTAACAAGGAAATGTTATAATCCTACTCTGAGTAACAGCAGTCGTTAACGACGTTTGTTTTTCAGTAAATGTTTTACATAATTTTTTAAAATCAATTTTCAGACAAATTTTAATTGTGCTTGTAACCCAATCTCTATTTCAGCGTGGAGTGTTACAACTGAAATAATCATAGATTTATTATAATAACCTTTACAACATGCCAATACCGATAACATACGTCTGTATTATTTTGTTTCATTATTAATACCATCGTTGTATTGAACGTCTGGTTATTGTAACATTAAAAACAATAAACATGTCTAACATAAATAGTTGTAATTTTTGTTAACTTTTCTGTGTTTGTACAATGAAATTATAATTTATTTCTACATTAGGTATTTAAAACTAAGTACATTCTCTATTAAAATACTGTTCTATGGTTATTCGTTTCAGGTGTATTCTTTTCAAGAAACGATTTATTAAATAGTGCGACCTGTTCTGATCGCCACTTCAATGAAACGCGGCATCACGAAAGCTGCACGATGAACTTCCGGACTGTAATATCTCAGAGACATCGCATTCATTTCATCTTCGCTGAACATTTTCACTGGTTCTCTTAAGTTAATAGCCTAGAATTAAATAATCAAGTAAGAAATTAATACAATTTACAAAGCAGTTATAATTTTTGAAATGTACATTGAGAAAATGATATCACAGGACATTATGGATATTTTATTTTCATAATTTAATTCTTAATTCTTTCTGACTTTTTGAGTCATCATAAAGTTATATCCTTTAAATTTGTGTCAATTAAAATCCCTGAGAGTGAGTCATGTTATGGTTTCCTCAGTGTACAATTAAACAATTGGTGGTGACATACTTGATTTAAGCTACCAATCACAAAGCCAATCTGGCCTGTTGTGTAAGTTGGAACCGAAACAGTCGCATAACTGACAACTGGAAAAACTTTTCGGCAGTGCTGGATAGTTTGTAAACAACATTTAAACTATCCCAAGCCGTGCCACCTTGGCTACACACAATCCCATTTGGTTTCAATGCAGAACGCATCAATTCAAAGTAAGATGCTTGATAAAGAGTCACGGCAGGACCTAAATAAATCCATATATGTCAAAAGTAATAATAATATCAAAAAGTGTCAATCTCATTATAATCATAAGGTTCATTATTATTATCAATTCCAATTTGTTGCAAATTTTTACCAACGGGGTCACTACTGTCCGTGATAATGACATCAAACTCATTTTTATGATTTTTCATGAATTCAAGACCGTCACCAATGTGTAACTCGACTTTCGGGTGGTCAAATCCTTTCGACATCGATGGTATGTATTTTCGGCAAGCTTCTATTACAGAAGCATCGATTTCACACTGCACAATTGATGTCACACTTGGATGTTTCGCGACTTCGCGAGCAACGCCTCCATCTCCACCTCCAATTATTAAGACCTAAAATATTATTTCCTTACAAAATAATAATATCCATTAATAACCAAAACATACATGCATTCTTGAATTATTATTTTTATACATGCTTTTTGCGGATTCGGATGACTGCAAAGGGGTAAAAACGAGATCATCTCCTGATACGCAAATTCATCCCTTTCAGTACACTGTATGATGCCATCTAATATTAATGCTTTTCCAAAATTCTTTCTGCGAAATCAAAAATCATATTTTGATGCTGATAATTGATATCCAATGAATAAATAATTGTTCAAGCAATTTTTTCGCGTCTGTTTCATTAAATCTGCCTAGATAATTCTATGAACATGACGATGCAAGTTTGTTGATAGGTCTTGTTTGAATGTATGTACAAAAATTAGCTCGTCGACCTTGAAACAACATTATTAACGGAGAAGTGAGAAATATACCATTTTCATCAAAAATATGAGTAGTTTAAATTTGCTTTCTTCATGTCTTACATTTCAACCCATTTATCAAATTTTGATCAAAAAATAAAACGTAAAAGTAAGTATGCAACATCTTGTTGATAGAAAACAATTGAAAATAATATAAATATATAAATTTGAAGTAAAATTAAATATTTAAAATTATTTTAATATAAACACTTACGTCTCAACGACCAATATATCTTGATATTTTGATTTTTCCTGATGCAAAATGTTATTCACTTCTAAAGACAGTGCGATTCCAGGCCAGAGATCAATCATTTCACTGAACCAACCTTGTTTCATCGCATTCATCTTGGCTTGGAATGTATGACTTGAAATGAACCAGTTTTCACTTGACCAATTTATGAATTGCGATTCGAAGATCGGTTTCGTGTTCGGAATGACCAGACAACAGATGTTACTATCGAAGAGGTCAGCGACACTTACTTTTCAACGGCGAATTCAAATTAGTTTATAAATGAAACTGTCAATATAACACGTAAGAAAATCGCAATCTTGAGAGGGAAGTTGAGACAAGACTGAAGAACTGGCAGATCCACTTCTTTCATTGAGCTTATTATTATCGTTACGAGTATCGTTTGATGTGTGGGTTTCTGACTAAATAAACTGTCAGTGATAATGAAAATTAATTCTATCTAAATTATGCGAAAACAATGTCACAAAATCTACGACATTGTCTATTTTATAATATTTTGTAATGCAAAATTAAAAAAGAAAAGTTTTTCTCTTTATTTGTTCTTAATTTTTTAAAAGTCCAACATGTTTTATTCTTAAACATCATTTTTTTTAAATTGAAATGTGATGATATAATGAAAGATGAGATATAACTTAATGTTAGTTGAATTTCAACTTTCAAATAGCTGAAAGAAATTGAATAACGATTTTACTTTTTCATATATTTTTTCTATACAAATTTATATATACTTATTTGTGCAACAATAGAAGAGTCGATGTTGAAATTTCAATTTTTATTATTTATATTTAATATCAAAAAATACCAATAAATAATGAGTATTCATAGAATAAAAAAAAAGGTTACCGATTTATTTGCTCATCAGCAACATGATGAAACATTTGAAAATGATGATGTCATAAATCGTACACTTGCGCGAACGACACCCGGCACGACACTTTTACGGTTACATTTCGAATGCAGTCGCGGCGAACATTGAAAAGCGCGCGAAAATCGACACACGTGTGCCCGATGCACATTCACACGGAGTCAGAAACCTTGCCACTAAAAAAAATTGATCTCGAAATCATTGACTGTAAACAACTCGTGAATTTATAACGCCAATAATGGTTTGGCATTTTTGTCTTTTTTGTATTATTCAAACTGATTATTCAATTTTTTAATAAAAAGAAAATAAATATCAATATTAAATAATAATGCCTGACGCTGATTATTCATGAAATCTCAAATATTATGTAAAAATTTAATAAATAAAAGTGAATAATTCAAGGGACGCCAAAAAGCAATATGGTCGCCATATTGCCTCCTGTTGTCCTTCAAAGTTCTTCGTTGTTTTTTTATTAGTTGCAGTTGATTGTAACACGCGAATTGATAATTACGTTAAGTAAGTGATTTGTGCCTAAGCATTTGATGTTTTGAAATAACTTTTTCCTAGAAAAATGACGCGTTGGGCTGTACGGAAATGTTTGGTGTCATATTACACAATTTGCGAGGGAAAACGAAATATAGGGTCAACCGGGGTAAATGTGACAAAAAAAACAAAGTTGAATTTCGACGTTATTTCATTCAAAGAATAATGATGATTTAATTGTTTTAACATCGTATTTATATTGTTCAAGATCTTATTTATACATTCCATAGGTATAACAAATATTTTTTTATTGTTCTTATAGATAAAAGTGCATCTTTTTGTACATTCTTTCCCGTCACACATTACCCCATAGTCAGGGTAATGTGTAACAGCATACAGGGTAATTGTGATTTAATAAA